>RXID01022220.1:161055-407397 GCA_005019695.1 Trichopus zeylanicus subsp. travancoricus
TATAAAAAAATAAGTTTTTAGGGGTGTATGTGTAAAATAGCCGGGGGTAAAATTGGAATTTTTTGACAAAATTTGGATTAAATAACAATGAGGGGGTGTGGGTAAATATTTGCGAATTTGAGAGGGGTGGGGGTAATTACAGAAATTACGGGGGTTAATCGTAAACATTGTCGCACTTCTCACCTTTCATCAAGATTCTAATACCACGTCTCACCTTCATGACTCCATCTTTTGCTGAATAATTACAGCATTTTGAGTCCAGTACATTAAGTGAAATTAGATTCCTTCGCATCTTGGGGACATGCCTCACCCCAGTAAGAGTACGAATCACTCTAGCAAACATCTGGATTTTGACTGTTCCCACACCGGCGATTTCACAAGCTGAATTATCACCCAACTAAACAATACTTTTCTTCTTATTCTCCTCATAAGAAGTAAACCAATCCTTCCTGGAGCAAATATGATCAGAACTATCAGAATCTAAAATTCACTTACCAGAAGTGCCGATTTCTACAAATACTGCAAGGACATCTCCATCCGCACTATTCTCAGAAGTATCATCCGCTATTGCCGTCGTCATATTGGAGGACTCTATCTTCTCACGTTCAGGACAATACCGTCTAATGTGGTCATACTTCTTACATGAATAGCATTGTACTTTCGCCTTCAATTTTGATTTGGACCATTGCTTGTCTTCTCCATATTAATCTTTCTCTTTCGTGAGCCACTAATCCTTCACCAAACTCCATATTAATGTTGGAGTTTCTCGTTCTCTCATTAGAAAGAAGACTAGTTGTCACATCTTCCATCTTGAGAGTTTTTTTACCATAAAGAATTATGGTCACAATATGATCGTATAAAGTAGGAAGAGACATCAGGAGAATCAACGGCTTATCGTCATCTTCAAACTTCACATCAACTTTCAGCAAATCATTGATAATCTTATTGAAAGCATTTAGGTGATGTAATATAGTTGTACCTTCGCTCATACGCAGTCCGTACAATTGTTGTTTCAGGTAGAACTTGTTCGTGAGACTTTTTGACATGTATAACTTCTCAAGTTTTGTCCAAATGTCCATTGTCGTTTCTTCGTCAATGACATTGTACAAAACCTCATCAGTCAAGTTTAGAATAATTAAATTCAATGCCTTTTGATTTATCTCCTCTCAGTCTTCATTGCTTATCTTGACCGGCCTCTTTTCCTTTCCCTCTAACGTCTTTTGCAGACCTTAAAAAGTAAGAACCGCTTTCATCTTCTTTTGCCACAAGGCAAAATTTCTCTTGCCGTCAAACTTCTCCACCTCGAGTAAGGATTTTGTCATCTTGGTTGTTTGTTCCTAGGCTCTGATGCCAATTGTTGGGATTCGTAACGGAAGTTTCACGAATCATCTTGTTCTTAAACAACACAAGAAAAGAGAAATAATACAAGATAAAAGAAAATAACAAGATAAGACAACGGGAGATCCACTATCAATAGATAAAGGCTTTTACAAGAGTCTACAAGAAAGACTTCACTCTTTCTTGCTCAACTAAACTCTTTCTTCAAGGCTCGGCAACGCCTCCACCTTCAAAGAGAATCTCCAAGAGAGTATCACGAGAAACCACCACGAGAGACTACCGAGAAGCACTAGAAAGACCCACACACGAGAGCTGATACCCTCTCTCTTTCTCCTCTCTTTATTTCTCTCTAGTTCAACCTCAATATTACGCCACACATAAGCTCTATGTATTATAGTATATTTATAGACTTTTATTGGGTCTGAATTTTATTATAATTACAACTCTTAATAATATAAATCAATCATAAATCTAAATCCAACTTTGGATTTCTACTTTAATTCAAACTCTAATTAGAGTTTAAGACACCTAAAATTCATAACCATATGAGCTAATTGTAACCGATCATAGAAGATTATGTTGCTAGGGCATGATTTCTTCCGGCAGATAAGGGAAGAGCAAGAAGAGTGTTAGGTTTTTTAAGAAAATAAATAATTGTCAAACATCATAAATTTCTAATTTTAAAATACTTGTGATTATTAGGAAAGGAAAAGTATAATACACCCTAATATATCCTCAAATCTTACAGATTTTTGTTAAGGGTAAATCGCGTTTTCTCACCTGTCTTATGAGAATAGTTAGATTATATTAAATTAGATTAGACATGAGTCAATTTTTAGCAGGTATTTTTTTGTTATTGATATTGTATTTATAGTAGTTTATGGTACTTAATAAATAAATAATAATAATAATAATAATACAATACAAAATTTGAAGAAGGATTAAATGGTTAAAAATAATATAGTTAAAATAGTTAAATGTGGCAAAAAAATCTCTAAACAATCAAACAAATCACAAAGACAAATCACAAAGACATCCGGAAAAAAATCCTAGATTTTACTTTCATCCGTCCATTTAAATACAATAAGAAGAATGCCTTTTAATTGATGATGCATATAGCTTACGTGGTGACAAAATTAAATTTGACATTTGACCGAATTTTTTGCCTGACCGTTGTCAATTATTGCATAACTCTTATTAATTTTTGTTACCGGTCTAACCCTTGTCGGAAGGAATTTTTGTTTTTCCAAAAATTAAAAATGTATTTTGTGCTTTTATAGGACGCAAAATAGATTAGAGAAGATAATCTATGTAGAAACTAATTCAATTAAACTATTATTATATGTTAGTTTATGATGGAATACGAACCATCAGGGACCGCATAGCGCAGTGGATTAGCGCGTCTGACTTCGGATCAGAAGGTCGTGGGTTCGACTCCCACTGTGGTCGGCTTAGTTTTCTTTAAACTTTTCAGGCTAGGAACAATTTTCTTAAAAAAACTTCAGGTTACTAATTAGTAAGTGGCGGCTTAATCTCCTATATATTTCACCTTAATTACTTTGGAATAAATTCGAAAAATATCCCAATCAACTCATATTTTGCTCCAGTTACCTGGGAAATATTCTAATCAATTGTGCGATGAAACGACAGAGGAAAAATAAACTAGTGCTCCAAGCAATTTAATTTTCAAACTAAATTTGGATCCAGAATTGGTACCCGCGCGGTAACTCAACGGATGATCGACGCCTGAGTATCCCACTAGCAAGCTGCAGAAAATTAATTTCGTAGCAAAGTGGCCTAATGGACCACAAATCAGATATCAATCTGATAAAAGCAGATACTACATTTGATCTTAGCCAAATGGCTGAGAAAGGTATATGAGTTCTCTAGCCAAGGCGACCTTAATCTGTAGGCATCTCTTCTGCTCTTTTGACAGAGAATGCGAAATTTGAGCATGGACTGAACTTGTCCAAGCAAATGTTGCATCTTGGGGTCGAACCTGATGAATTTGCTATAGCAAGTACAACCAATGCCTGCGGGTGATGCTCTGATGTTGTTTGAGAAAATGAAAGACTGGAAAGCAACACCGATAGCAGCGCATTTCATGCTGTTCTTTCTGCTTGTAGCCATGGAGGACTAGTGGAAGAAGGTTTCAGGTAAATTCTCTTGATTGGAGTCGTTAAGCTCAAATTATGAGCTCGGCTCACCATCTTAACTTTAACAAGCCATTAATCAGATATAGTTCTTTCATCAATTTTGAGAATTTTGATATGGGGCTTATAAGAAAAATGAACTCAATCATACATGCATTGATCAAAAGTTTTCTCTTAATAAGTAGAAAGCTACTAATCTCTGATCATATTTCTGCAACACAGTCAGACTCAAAGTAACACAGCCAACGCCGGTCCCAAGCCCGGATGAAAAAGGTGGAGGGTTGGAATTTCTGATAATTGGGAGTAAATAGTACTCCTCATGTTTGTTATGATAATCCTCATAAATTTAAAGGAAATCATCCGGATAATGGTGGTGTCCCTCAAGGGCAGTGTACACCAGCTGAGGTGGGTTACATTGGTGCCATTTCGGCCAATTTAGCAGCACGCATCAAGAAAAAATGTTTGAAAACAAATTGTCCATCTTTTCTATTAATGCAGGTAGGGGTGAGTAAAACTGATTTACTGTACTGGTTTTATATATTTTAGAACTGAAATCAGATTCCGATTCTTAAAAAGTCAAGAATCGAAACTTTATCGGTTTGAGTTAAAAATCGATTTTTCGGTTCTTGTTTTAAATTCGATATACCAGTTTTTTTAATTATTTATTTTAAAATATTTTATTTTACATTAAAATTTTATAAAAATTTAATTTAAAATACACTAATATATAACAAATATCCAAAAATTTTATTTTATTCATTATAATCTTATAAAGATATAATTTTAAATATATTAATATATATAACAGAAAAAATTATATTTTAAAATTTTATATATGTTATAATTGGTATATATTATATATATATATATATATCTATATATATATATATATATTTTAATAACCGGTACGGTTCCGGTAAACCGATTTTTTATAAAATATAAAATCAGAACCGGAACCGAATTTTCGGTTCTATCAAAAATAAAAATCGAAACCGTACCGGTTTATTTTAAAAACTAATTTTCCGATACGATTCTTAATTGGTACGATTCAGTATATTAGTTTTTTGGTTTTTTTGTTCGCTCCTAAATGCAGGTACCTTAACAGCATGAATATGGACTTACACCAACAGCTCAACACTATGTTTGCGTCGTTGATCTCCTAGGTCGAGCTGGACAGCAAATGCTGAGGACTTCATATTAAACTTGAACTCCGCTACGTGCCTGCCAATTCCACAAGGACAATGAAAGGGCAATACGAATGGCAGAAGGGCTGTTGGAGCTCGACCCGTTGGTTGCTGCACCATACATGGCTCTATATGGCATCTATTGGGATGCGGGAAACATGCCATAAGCGATGAGAACAAGAGGCACGATGAGAGAGAGAGAGAGAGAGAGGCGTGGACAAGGAAATTGGCACCTGTTGGATTGAGCTAGGAGCATCAGTTCACTCAGTTGTGAATGGTGCTAACTCTTTTGTGAATGGTACTAGTTCTCACCTTAGATTAGTTCAATCTATGCAAAACTAGAAGACATGCTGCTTAAACAAAATGGCTGTGCTTCTGTCAAGGAGACTTCAATGAAGAGCAATGGGAAGATATTGGTAGTGGCGTTCGGGATGAAAGATTTGCCAGATTCTGTGCCGATTTGGGTCATGATGAACTTACAGTGAGTGAGGACTGCCACACCATTCTGAAGCTGTTGTCTGAAAGCCAAGGAAGGGAAACTGTACTTAGAGATTCGTCTCGGTTTCATCATTTCAGAGTGGTTCGTGTTCTTCCACGGACTATTGGTAACGAGTTTGGCACAGTGAGATCACATATAGATGTGAATGAGAACGGCCCTATAACAGCATACCAATGATCTTCAATTGAATGAATAGTAGTGATTAGGAAATGTTGAATATCAAGCTGTCAGTTCGGCGACAGTTAGAAGTTATTTACAGAGTCTGTGATGTAAATTTCCGTCATTGAAGGCTAATAGATTACATGGGGCTGTCGTGTATGATAGCAAATATAAGCTCTGATCGAAAAGAGATTTCATTTCAGAGAAATTGCTCTTGGATGTTGATCTGTATCAAGATCTGATATGACTGCTTAATTGCTTATGTTTCTACTATTTTCATTGCATTCCTAGTACAAGGAACACCGGAAGAAGTGTACCAATTGATTTTTTCTAAGTTCATTTCTTCTTTTTGGGTGGAATTTATCCGTTGATGATAAGACTCGAAAATGATAACAATCCATATCCTGATTATGTGCATTTCTGCAGTCAATCCAACATATGACTACTGTATAACAGTTAAACAAACAGTTAGGAGGCGGAAACCTGAATGCACACACAGACCCATGTTTCGAGAGGCATGCACAACATTACAACTTTCACATTGATCCAAATGCAAAATATTTTGAGACTTATATTTACATTGAGATAGCAGTACGTTCTAGATGATCAAGAAAGTTTCAGTGAACATGTCGTTAATATCATCTGCAAGATCCCTTGCAGGCACACCACACAAAGATTACCATCCATGCATAATTCAAAGATAATGAAGCAACATGGAAGAGACCAATGTGCAGCATGATGGGAAACTTCCTAGTTACAACTCAATCTTGAACATGAAATCCAAATTACCGGCAATCACGAGCTCTTCCCTGGATGCCACTTGATGCTGCATCCAATACTGAAGACAAACAAGTACGGCCTTAGCACACAGGAGAGCACCAACAACAAAAATAAATGTTAGTATAGAAGCAATTTGCAGGTTTCATTGGTTACCTTGGCTTTTGATCAATTGACAAGCGCTGGCCACTGAGAACACAGTCTATTGCAATACGCAAATCCCTAAATAGTAAAGCATAGTTAAAATATATGACTGAGGATTTGAGACATAGAACAAGTAAAATCCATGCCAAAATTACCTTCCTGTGACTGATAGGTTATTGTTTGGTCGAGAGTCATCAAACTGTCCATGATAGAAAAGTTCAAAAGGCTGCCTTCCATCCTATGTCAGAGACTCACAAATGTGTCGATCAAATGTAGAAGGAAACAGACAGGAAGGTATCATACTAAAATTTTGACAACCGTACAAGCCATAAAAAAGATGCATCTAAAAGTGCCATTCCATCGAAACCATACCTTTCTGAAGAGGAAAAACTCAGGGGTGCACACAGCTCCAAAGGCCCGTGCAACATCTTGTGACTGGAGGATTACAAACAACACTTGATTATAAAGAATGAAAACTCTACATTTATAGAGGAAGCATGATCAACAAAATGAAATAATTTCCGACAAACGATGCAAATATAGTATCCGTACTAATATTACCTCATCAAACATATATGGGAAGGGGTAGTTAAATAGCTTAGCATCTTCTGCCATGAATTCAGGTCCATCCTGTAAAGATTTGAACAATTTCAGAAAATCATTTTACATCACCTGAGTTCATTCTCATGATCTTCTAACCATAGTTTGATTTGATTTGGAATTAGGATCAGGATCAGCTCGTTTCAGATATTTTTTCTTATAAAATTAATATTACTTATTTTATACTTCTATTAAATTAAATTACTATAAAAAATTAAATAGTTTTTTGAACTTTAAATTATTGTAGGGTTAATTTTGATTAAAAAAAATTTGTTTACAAAAATAATGCACTGGCCTTCGTCTTGATTATGATCCTAATTCTGAATCAAACAGTGCCCTATGGCCTAACGTAGAATAAATAGATTCATCTAGGTAAAATCTGAAGAAACTTTTATGCATTGTACCTGTGGATGTGAGACGGTGGAATTTGAAGATATCGCAACAACTCCTAGTCCTTTCTGCACCAATGCAAGGGAAAAAAAAACTTGCAAACAAATGCTTTGTAACTATATAGTCTATTGCTCGTCAGCATTAGCAAAGACAAGTTTCATATTACTAATAAGGGAATCAACATACGCCCATGAAGTAGCTTGTAAGCTTCGCAATATCCTTTTTCAAGTGCTTGACAAATGGACAGTGATTGCAGATGAACATCACCTACACCAGACAGAAAACTCATCCATCGACGGAATAAGAATAACCAGCTATATAAGAGACAAATATATGTCACAGTAATTAGTTTGACGGAATTGAACAACAAGAACAGAGAGAAGATGCAATCCAAGCTCCTATAAATTCACCAAAAACCAACAAAAGGAGTGATCTTACAGTAATTATATTCGAAAATAACAAGAAAAATGAGAAACTTTTATACCAACAGAGCTGGGTAGGACTCAAAATCATCCAATTTCCAGACTTTCCCAGTGAGCGGCTCCGGAAGCTGCCCGAAACCACCGAATTCGATCAAAAAACCTCAAATAACCATCAAATTTTTCAGAAAAAAAGAAGGTTTCAAGGAAGATTGCCTCAAAATAGGGGGCTCTGAATCCCACGGACACGCCAGTGGACTCCATCCGCGCAGCTCGTACTTGGAATCTGAATGCTGCCGACCTGCGGCTTTGTAGAGGAGGGAAGGAGCGAAGAGGCGGCGACGAGATTCTGAGCGGTGTGGTGCTCCGCGGAGCAACCAAGCGCGCGGTGGCTACGCCAATAATGGCTGCAGGGAAGAGGACTCCTGCAAGGCCCGCAGAAGCCATTCCCTCCACACTCCCGCCCCGCGATTTTTTTTTTTTTTGTTTTTTCTTTTTGAATTGATAGGTTTTTGTTTTATCTCATTGCATTTCTGTGGCGATGGATTTTTGATGAATTGTGTCGCCATTCAAAAATAAGAAATAAAAAAGGTACATAATCCAGTGTTTTATCTGCCATTAACTAGGTTGTGCATTCATTTCAAAATCGAATCGGAATAAATTGAACCGAAATTTTCGATTTTAAAAATTTTAAAACTGAACCGAACCAAATATTATACAGATCGAACTAAAACCAAATCGAATCATTCAGTTCGGTTCGGTTCGGTTTAAACCGAAAACTAAAAATTTAAACCAATTTTATTTTTTCTATTTAAATTTAATTATATTTAAATAAAAATAAAAATAAAATCAAAACTAATATTATGTATTTATATATAATCTATAATTCGGTTCGGTTTGGCTTTTACGGTTTTTCAAAATCAAAAACCGAAACCGAAATCAAATTTTAAATTTTCTAATTTTCAAAATCGAATAGAACCGAATCAATTATTCGGTTTCGGTTCGGTCAATTTATTCAGTTTGAACCGAATAGTGCACAAGTCTAAATTAGCCTTTGAGAATTTAACATACAACTCTTAATGATTTGCTATATTTATGAGCAAACTTGGAATTTTCATATTTATCTACAATTTTTTCACGTTTTAATTTTATAACCTATAATTTTTTAATTGAAATTTAAAAAATTTCACTTTGATCATTAAGTTAAATTTTATATAAACAATAATTTTTATAAATTTATATAAAAATCTTTACTTTCTTAAAAAAAGCATCAAAGAAATCCTCTTCTAAAATCTTACAAAAAGTATTTATTTTTATTTACAGAAAGGCCCATATTTTATTAAAAATTTATAGAAAATCTTTAATTTTATTAAAATTTACAAAAAAATAAGGGATTTTTAAAAATATGCCAAAAACCCTCATTTTCAAAAATTACCGAGAAATCCTTATTTTCCGGAAAATGTATAAAAAATTTTCATTTTCAAAAAATGCAAAAAACCTCTATTTTTTTCAAAAAATACAAAAAATTCAATTCTTAAAATGTTTCATTAAAGTCCTCATTTTATTGAAAATTTATATCAAAGTCCTTATATTTAAAAAAATTTATATATACATCCTCGCTTTATTGAAAATTTACATAAAAACAACATATTTTTAAAAATTTATAGAAAAGCACTTTTTAAATTTACAAAAATTTGATAATTTTTAAAACAATTTCTCATAAAATTCTAAATTTTCTGAAAATTTTATAGAGAAGTCCCTCATTTCACAAAATTACAAAAAAAAATCATGGTCCTGCTGTTGAAAATTTACAAGAAAATATCTCAAGTTTTAAAAAGTTTTAAGAAAAATCCCTTTTTCATAAAAATTTACAAAAAAATCAATAAATCCATAAAAGGTTTTGTTTTTTACGAAAAAGTGTTAATTTTCGCAAAAATTTTTAAAAAAATTTACATTTTTGTAAAAATATGCATGTGAGTGATTATTTTTATAAATTCATAAAAAAATTTGCACCAAAGCATTTGATTTCTTAAAGATTTATAGAAAACCTTCATTTTCATAAAATTTTTTGAAAAACCCTTATTTTTAAAAAAATTACAAAAAATTCTTACTTTCTTAAAAAGTGTAAAGACAAAAGCCTTCATTTTCTTAAAAATTTTATAAGGGTGAATGAGGGCTTTTCTATAAATTTTATAAAAAAATGGAAGCTTTTCTGTAATTTTTTAAAAATGAAGGTTTTTATGTAAATTTTTAAAAAATGATGGTTTTTTATTAATGATTTTTAAGAAAATCCAAATTTTTCCTATAGCCTTTTTAAGCCATGCAAGATTTTTTTGGCATATTTTTACAGAAATAATGTTTTTTGTAAAATTGGTAAATATTTTCTAAAATTTTGAAGCATAATAAGTATTTTGTTAAAAATTTTAAAATTACAGAGGGCTGTTTTTGTAGAAGATGTAAAAAATTCGAGGCTTCCCGCTCAGACCATTTTTAATATAATGAGGACTTTTTACAAATTTTTTAATAAAAAGGACGGTATGCAAAATTTTAATAATGGTTACAAAGTGAAGGTATTTGTTTGTAATTTTTGAATGAGAGGTGTTACTAAATTTTTGAAAAAGCATTTATTTTGTAATTTTAAAAAATGAGGGGTTTTTTTTGTATATTTATAAAAGTAATATGTTTAATAAATTTTGATGAAATTAAGGACTCTTTTATAAAGGTTTAATAAATTATGGGCTTTTTAGTAAATTATTAATAAAAAATGAAGACTTTTTTGTAAAATCTTAAGAAAAGAGGGTCTTATATAAATTTTAAAGAATGTGAGATTTTTTATTTAAATTTTTAAAAAATTAATTTAAGAGTAAAAGTGAAAATTTTAATTTAAAATTTAATTAAATTCAATCAAGAAATTGTAGGTTATAATTATTTTTTTTTAAAAAAAAAAGTATAAATAAACATTGAAATTCTGATAGATTTTTGATAAAAGAGCAATTGTAAAGGATTGTAGGTTAAAATTTCTAAAATTATATATATAATAATCGACAAAAAAAAATTTAAAAAAACTTTTTTTTTGGATTACGATAGCTTAACGTTGAATATCACCTTGTCTTCTAATGCGATTTATATATAAAAGTATATTTAATAATATATAATATTAATATATATTTAATTACTTAATTAGGATGTTGTAGTTAATATAATTTTTTATATTTAGATGTTATTTTATTTGCATAATTTCTTTAATATTTAATTTTAAAATTATATATCGTTAGTATTACTTATAAATTTTTTAAATTTAATAAATTTTTTTTATTATGAACTTATGAATTATAATTCGTCATGTTGCGGTCGATATTTTTTCTAATTTTCAAAAATTATTTTAATATAAAATTAATTAAAATTTAAAAAATAATATTCGAACCGAAAAACCGGAGCTCAGTTCGAACTCAATTTGCCAAGCTCGAGCAGCCGGAGTGAAGGTTGGGTCAGCTCGTTTACACGGCTAACTATCGCGATGGGGAAGCTCTCGTATTCACATATTTTTATCGTCAAATTGCCACGACGCGGAGTAAATTACGTAATAACGTGACTTTTTTTAAAAAAAGCTATCTCCCATCCTTGAAAATGGGTTTGTATTTAATTTCCTGCATCATTTCCCACCAAATAATAAAGAATTATTACGCGGCGGAAAATTAGTTAAAAAGTTTAGAAATATCTCTAATCACAATTCTCTAAATAATTGGGACATGATTACGCTAACAAAAAATTATGATTAAAATTCTCAACGTTCTCTATTTTCATCCAAAGAGAGAATGAGCTTTTTTGATTTGGATTGTCGGAGTATATTCTTTTCGGAAAGATCTCAGACGGACACTGATGTGATTTTTACATAGCCTCCTCCTACAAAGCAAATGGAGAGGATGACGGGACTGACTCTACGACGATACTTAACTCGAGCTTTCAGAGCCTACGAGATGCTGCTGTGTTGAACGCTGCTAACCAACAAGTTGGCCGGCCAACTAGGACCTGTTTGGTCTGGGGTCAGAGACCGGATCAGTATTTTTTAAAATTTTTTTTTTTATCTTGTGAAATTAATATTTATTATTTTATATTATTATTAAATTAAATTATTATAAAAAATTAAATAGTTTTTTGAGCTTTAAATGATTGAAGTCTTAATTTTAATAAAAAGATATTAGTTTACAAAAGTTGACCATAACCCGTTCCAAACAGACCCTTAGTATTTAAAGTAATTTCGAACAAGGGTTTAATTGAAAAAAAAAATAGCCAGACTTGGAATGCTCCATGCGTCACGCATCGCGTAACTTTCCCTAGGAATAATAAATTTAACAACTTCGTTCGCAAAAATCAACACAATACTCCACAGCTGGTTTCAGGCATACAAGTTTGGTTGCAGTGCTCTAAATAAATCCTCTTTCGTTTCTTAGTTAGATCGGGATAAACTATTGTTCAGGGTTTTAAATCTCGCCTAAAATTTTATTTCGATATTTTCAAATATAATATTTAATTATTTATATATATTTTTGTCCAAATCTGTTCTCGGAAGCTGCGAGTTTTTAATTTAGTAAAAAAAAAAAATTAATTTAATTAAAATTAAAATACTTATCAATTTCAGTGAACGACTAAAATCAAATCTGAAATGGAAATATTAAAACCCTCGTATTCTTGTTCCGTTTACTAATCTTGTGGATATTGTTGCCCAACTAATTGAGAGTCACTTGATACAATGGCTTCTCTATCATTGGTTTATTCTTTTCCCATTAGAGAGATTAAGGTTGATTGTTAGCCACTAATGCATTGTTTAGTTCTATTATGAAATGTCACTGTTATATTTGTCACGATCTCTTGCTGTATAATATTGTCAATCAAATTCTGCTTCCGAGTCTAATAAACTCCAGTTCTTATTGGCTCATCCTTTGTTTAGAATTGAATTTCATTTAGCGTCGGAAATTAATTAAGAAACAGACGGAGGTTAATTCGAAGAGCATCTGTACAAATTCGCGAATTTTTGAGTGATCCAGACGTAATCGCAATTTTTTTGGAGGCATCCATAGATCAAAATTAGGTAAAATTTAAGGGATATTCAAACAAAATTCCCTCTGAAATTATCCCTCAATTTTAGGGGGTTAAATGCAAAAAACAGGAAAAAAAGGACAAACGGTCAAACATAGATACGCAGGGCAACTCATCCTTGCAAGGAACACAAGCTTCGGGTAACTATCCAAGATGACAACAATTAACATTAAATAAAACAATATTAATTATTTCAACAATTAGAGAGAGAGAGAGAGAGAGCCCTCAAATGACGACGACCATGGCGATGCGAGAAGAGTTCCACGCCTCTCCCCCTCGTTGACCTCGAAAAAACAATCCAAACATGAGAGAAGCGAAAGAAGAAGAAGAAGAAGAAGAAGAAGAAGCAGCAGCCGCGATATATAGCAGCACGAGCCCCTCTTTCGAGAGGCCCATTAAAGATGTGATGAGACAAGTCATGGCGATGAAGCCAGAAAATGGAAGGGAAGAAGAGAGAGAAGCAGAAGGGAAGACCGACGAGTCGGAGATCAGTGGAGCAATAAAGGAGCTATCGACGGTGAAGGCCGCCGGAGAGAAGAAGGACTCGACCATCGCCTTCTTGGCCGCCTCCAATATCCTCCTCCGTGTTCTTGGTTTGTGTTCGTAATCTTTCTTTTTGAGTTTATCCATTTACAGGGTTTCTTCGAAGCATTGGTTTGATCTGATACCTCCTGTTTTTTGATTTTTGGTCATGTGGGACGTAAGCTTACCTCTTTAGAATGGTGGGTGGTGTCCGAAAAATCGTTAGGTTCCGGGTGTGGGGTAAGCTTACGGGTGGCGGGGAGGAAGGTGATGGGAATCTTGGTTATGTAAAAAGGATTTGGGTTCGGGCTGGACCGGGCATGGCTCGGTCCGTATAAAGCCTGTTAAACTTTTTTCTTTTTTCCAATTTTGCCCTTAAATAATGAGGATTTTGATGTGTGGGTTTGGTTTGCTTTCGGTGCAGATAAGATTGGGCCGACAATGGCTGTACTGAGACAGGACATCCAGAGAAATATTGAGGTAAATATATAAATATATAAAACATTTTTTCTCGCTTTTTTCCGTGGTACATATTTGTTTTTTTCTTATGTATAGCCCCTTAAATATGTCATATTTACATGTGGCTTCCTAATATTTCAAATTTTACCAGGCAAGAACTCTTTCGGGAGTACTCCTAGGAGGTTTTTGGTTGATAGAGATGAAAACTTATGTGTAATTTTTGAATTATCAATGGATAATATAAAAATATGACATAATTCAGGGGTGTATGCGTAGAAATCCTTAATATTTTTGTGGGAAGAGAGCGATGTAACGACTAATGAGCGACTATGTCCTGGGAAATGTTCTTTTTAATAAATATCAATTTGCAACGGACATGTCGGAAAATAATTTGAGAAGAAGGGTGTTATTTACAAATGCGTGTTAGGGCAACAGGAGTTGTGTGTGATTAGGCAAAGTGAGAGGCTATATTTGCGAAAACAAATCAGAAGGATGCGTGGCGTCACCCAACTGTCCAAGGTTCCATAAACCGAGGTCCCCTTCCTGGATGTCGGTGTCAGGTAGCAACTCGTCCCGTGACACGCACGTGAGCCCATGATTGGATCTCGCCTTCTTTTGGGATCTGCATACAATACCCTATGAATAGGCATAATTACAAAGATATTTACGAATAACCCCCCCCTTTGTAGGTTCTTTTAGATTATCACCCTTGTGTTGCATCATTAGTATAACGAAGAATTTACCATTTCACATGATTGTTCAGAGAATTGAGGAGCTCTACTTATCCAATCCAGCCAACTATTCAAGTTTGATGGAAGTGTTGAAGAAGGAAGCAGATGAAGGGATTGCAAGAAAGACTGATAGTTGCTCTAGAGCTGTTCTGTGGCTCACAAGGTTTGATTCTAGACACTATTCAGTATGCACATCATGTGTTAAAAGTTTCGATTAAAACGTATCATCTAGTCTGGGTGATGTTAAGTTCTTTAACCTTGAATATCAACGAGATTGCTGAATGTTTCTGTTATTCGCTGGTCACCGTCTGGATCAGAGATTGAAATACTTAACCATCGTTTTTGAATCTATGAATGACGCTAGGTCCATGAAGTTTGGTGTTGAATTATTGGAGAGATCAGTGAAGGATTCAGAGGCAAGCCTTGCACAAGTGGTGGAAGAGGCATACCAAGTCACATTGAAGCCATGGCATGGGTGGATCTCATCTGCTGCTTACAAGGTGATTTATGATGTATTTAACAAGTTAATTACGAGTAAATATGGTCTCAAATCAAATGGGGCTCTTTTTGCCAATAATAGTAGTGCAATTTTGCATTTAAAAAAAAGAAATTTGAATTGTGACAGGTGGCTATGAAGCTAATACCAGAGCGGAAGGATTTGATGGAATTGTTGGTGGGGAAATTACAGGACTGTGAAAAGCTTCAAGTTGATGTCGGGAGCTTGGTCTCATTGCTGGACCCTCTTCTTGATGAAGTCCAAGACCTTTTGGTTAGCAAAATTTTCCTTATTTGATATTTTTTTTGGCACTTGGATAAGGCCCAAGAATCCATCTGTGAGGGATGATCTTCTGTTTTCATGTTAATTTTAGTTCAATCTACACTCCACTTCTATTGCGATCAGGAAGTGAGTTTTTTTTGCAGTCAAACACATGCCCTTTCACATAGAAAATGTGGGTACAAATGTCAAGCCAATGCTTGGTATTTGATTTGTGGACATTAAGAGATTATTTTTGCCATTTATTATATAGTTGATATCTGAATTTGAGGCGGTGAGTGATTTATATATGCAAAATATGATAGGTTTTGAGGCCATGCATGCAACTAGGCACTTTTGAACGTTGTTCTTTTGCGAAAAAACCCCTACTTATAAATTGGCTTTTTTTTTTTTGCTGACATGAGATGATGAATTTGCAGAGCAACTTCCGCTTGGATAGGTTGAAGTCCACTTGAAAAGCTTTCACGCTTGGGCTCCTCCTCGGCATGTACAAATTCTTCATTTTGTAAACCACATGTACAAGATACCTCAGTGTAATTAGGAGATACATTTTTGTAGATAAATATGTGTATAAATACACATTAAGAGCCCTAAAAGTGCCCCTAATTGTCCAGAGTTTTTTTTTTTTTTCAGTTATTAACTCATATCCTCCAATTGTCAAAGTTGTTGATCAAAGCATCCTCTATATTATAAAACAATGGCTCCAATTGTGGAAATACCCCTCAAAAGTTCGAGTTCGATGGCTTGTTTGCTCTTAAAAATATCGATCGCCTGTTTGCTCTCTGAGGACAAACACAATGTAAACAATTTGTTACTTCATCCAGAAAAACAGATATGAGATAGAAAGAGGTCTTATGCTCAATTTGTTCAGGGAGACATGTTCGACTAGATGATCTTGGAAAAATGAACAACTTAATGGTCTCAATTGTTGAACAACCAATGCACCTCTTGTCTATGCATTGAACACCCATCTTCCCTCTTTGGTGGAGTGCCTGCTGTCAAGTGCGGCTTATCCAAAAAGCCCATCAAAAGCAATTTTGCGAGCCTTTTCATTTCACTCCTTCACTTTTATAGTAACTAGCAAGCTTGTTGAAAGGCTCCCACATCGAACTCCATTTTCCTTGGATGCATTCAATTCAGTGCCCCCATCACCATCACAAAGCCCACTTTGCATCATTTCATTTTCATGTGGTGTGAGTGAATGTGGAGGGATTTGATTTCAATCCACCTTGGGACTTGTCTTTGCTTGACAAGGAAAGGCTTTGATAAAGTGAAAGGGGGGCTTAAACTTTGCCTTCTTGCACTTGAGCCTACCCTCCTTCCACGAGTCTTTTATCCATTGACCTCACAACACATATACAATGTCAATGCATCCTTTGAAGTGTGTTCGTCTTTATCATTGATGAAGAACATTTCACTTTACCTTGCAACCATGGTTAGTGAAACACATATATGGTAATATGGTAGAGTGGTAGCAAGTGGTAAATGTGCAGTAGAAAGAGTGCGGAGAAAGAAAGAGAGATAGAGAGAGAGAGAGAGAGAGAGAAGGTAGGAGGTTTTAGTTGTCATGAATCAAAGTGCAAAGGCTCACGAATGTAGAGTATGGCCGGTACTGTGTTTCAAAATTCCAAGAGGCCTTGCGCTTCATACTAGAGTTGGGGGGCCATGCTAGACCTACACTTGCTATTTTTATCAAGCTTACATCAACTTGATCATATCTAGTCGTTATTTTCTTGTGCAATGCCCTGCAGTTCATGATGCTCTATCATTATTCTATGGTGGAAAACCTTGCACTTCGCTCTCTCTCTCTCTCTCTCTCACACACACACACACTCTCTCTCTCCCCAAAGTGCACTAGGACATGTGTTTTCATGCATGTAATGCCAATCTTGATGCAACTGATTTGCATTATTATAGATAGCTGTTCTTTACAGTAAGGAAAGGTCCTCATGGGAGTGTTCATGAAGTGCATAAACCCTAAACAGTAACCTTCCCTTAGCTTTTGGTTGAAGAAATATTATGGAGTATAAAATAGAATAGCACAGATAAGAGGGGAGATAGGGTTCCACAACTCTTCGAAATACCTAAATATTTGAAGAAATTTATGGATGTAAATCTGCACTGGTTTTCCCGTATCATTTCTCTAATGAATGTTGTAATTTTCATCATGACAAAGTCATATACTATGAACAATATATGACAGCAAATTAGTGGCCTATTGATTTCCACAAACACAAGGCTGAAACAAAATCATTTGGATACTTTCTGTAAATTCAGCGCGCAGTGACCAAGTAGCACGACTTCTTGTGGCGTCAAAAAACCTAAAAATTGAATCATGCGGAAAGAATTTACATGTATTCCGTGTGTTCCTTCTCTTGTTTTGGTACGTCAGCTTTGTATTCTCATTATCTTCCTCCATGGCCTGTTATTATGGATGCATTGCAAACGGAAGTATGCTGCTTTTGTAACTTTTCTAACATGACTATAGGGGAAGGAACTCATTCATTTGGACTCAGAAGGTTAATTAAAACTCTTTTACAGCAGATTGTTTTTCTGAATTTGCTTCGTCTCCAGTAACTCCAATAGTTGCTGTTGAGAATGTAAAGTGTAATTAGCTTATACATATTGTTGATATTCAATCAAAACAAGAAAATTACAGCTTTATCACTTAACATTTTTGAGGAGTGATTCTTTGCAAACTATCACTTGAAGCTCATTTGAAAATTAGTGTTGAATTGATAATTTCTTCAAAAAGAGAGCCAAATATTTCAAGGCAGAATTTAAAAAGAACATAAACAAATAGTGACCGTGATTAAGAAAGAATTGGTATAGGTATTTATATATCCATGAACAGCAAAATCATTTCTGATTAATCTTTTGCTTATTTTTGGCTGAAATTTTGAACATATTTGTGTTTTATTCATGGTTGACGTATTTTGTTGCTCACATCATATTTTGCATTTGTTCTGGCTATACTTTTAAGATTGTGGAAGCATAAATACTCAAAGGTAGTAGATAGAATTCTACAGGTCAATAATACAATCAATTGAAAAAGTAGCATATTTCTGCTTTGTAGTAAAGCTTGAGCAATCCATCACATTTTCATGGCTAGGTTGAGGTAGAATCTCTTTCCACCTTGAACTTCCATCGATGTTAGAAATATCGACATGAGATCTATCATCACCTGAAAGTGAAACTTGTATCATGAAATTGGATGATACTTCTCACTATGATGTCACATTCCAATTCCCTTCTAAGCCTTACTGTTCTTTTTACAAGGACCACATTTTCGCGACATTAAAAAAAAATTAAACATCTAATCATACAATAAACGATGAAATTGCTCTTGCTTTCAAAGATTCTTTCGTTTATATGAAGTAACTTTATGCCACCATGATCAAAGGTGTTCGTTTCGTGAGAAAAATTTATTTTTGTCAATGATAACGTCTCGAGTTGTCCTCCGCCCGACAAATATATCCGTTCTTCCCATGAGATTCTGATTTACTTGATAATAATGTGCAAACAAGATCGAACGAATCTTTTGCGTGCATTAAAAGCTTTGCTGGCTATATCATTCAAAACTTATCGACAACTTTGATCGTTGAATTGTCTCCCACAATGATCTCCATGTTTTAAATTTCTTTTTCAACCAATCTACATATCATCACTAATTTTATGAATGATAAATTGTTGAATATCTTTAATGTTTCTATAACTATGAAGAGAACTCTAACATATTTGTCACTTGTGGATTTTGAATTTCCTTTTCCATGATTTTCCAGTTTAGTTTCTTTGCCCTAATCCTAGCAGTACATACACTTTTCTTCGAGGGAAATTTCAATTCATAATTGTTTCTTGTCATGAATCTTTTTCAACAGCTAGTACAGGAGTTGTCAAGAATGACATATCACCAATTGCATTAAACCGCGGCTCCATTAGTACTTTGATACTAAAAATAAACACATTTCACCATTTCTGTTGCTATTGATGCTACAACACTAATGTCTGATATTCTCCTATATTTTACTTCAGAGTAAAAGCTCAAATTAAATCATAGATTGCATTGAATCTCAATCAATTTTATGTCCTCGAGAATCCCCTTGAAGGAAGAAGATGATCAAAATATCGTACAGCCATCCATCCACACATAGCAGAACTGATTGAACAGTAATGGATTTGGAAACTAACTGCTGAGTTTCAGTGTTAGTAGATGATTTAATAGTATAAGGCTGAAAGAGATGAAATACTGTATTTTCTTTTGGGGAGCATGGCTGTAGGGCTGAGTTGGTTGACAAGGATATGTGCAAATACGAGAGTTAGGGATTGTGCACGCAGACACTTCAAAAAATTGTATTATATAGTTGCTGCTTGCAAGGACTCTTGTGTCGTGTAGCACTCCCATGTCAATCATATCATTATTTTTTTTTCATCAGATCATGTAGTATATCTCCATTATAAGGTATCAGCATGTGCTCCATACAAAGTTGGATTTGCTTCCCAGATTCCAACTCTCTCTTAATTTATTTGAGCTAACTCTCAATTTGATATCATTCAAAGAAGCTGATACATCTGAATAGGGTTTCCAAAATGGTGGCCATGGAAAAAAATCACTCAAGAAAATCAAAGAAATAAAAAAATAATAGCGTGGAAAGGCACGAATACCATATCCAATAGGGGCTTTCATGGATCCTCTTTGTGTGAGTTGTTTGTGGATCCTCTTTGGACTTTGTGTGAGTTGTTTCATGGCCAAAGATGGATGCCCTAGAAACTCAAGGACCTTGCATTTGTCACCCATGAAACAAAAGAAAGAACCAGAGATAGAGAGAGAGAGAGAGAGCGCGCGCGCTCTAGGGATGTGTAAAAGCCTGCAGTGCTTCACGAGGGGCACAGCTGTACGCTCGATCATTTTGTGTCTCCCCCTATCTTTCCTCACCCCTCACATTATTCTATTGGCCACCACCATACCCTAATTCAGTAATACAAAATTGAGCCATGACCCACACAAAGTGCTCATATAAGCCCTTCACCATAGTCCCCTCATGCCCTAAAAAGTTCTTTCCTTCTCACCAACTACTTCCCCTTACCTCACACCCATGACATCTGGGACAATAACCCTAGCCTCTTTTAGTTTATTTAAACTCTCCACTCAAGGGTCCACGAAACACAATTGCATCCTCCACATCTCTCTATTTATCATTCTCTCTCTATCTTTCTTCTTCTCCTCCTCCTCTTCCTCCATCCCTCTTATCTTTCTTCCTCATTGTACAAAGCCCATACTTGATATATATGGACATCACCAACAACACTAGCACAAGTAGCTCTTGGGACCTTGACATGGGGAGCCATCTCCTCTTGGATCAAACCCCCTTTGAGCTATTCCATCCCCTGGAGCCATTTCAACCAAATGTTGCCCCTCCAAGCTTCCCTTCAACTCAAGTAGGGATCCAAAGGGAGGTGGAGGAGAAGAAGCTTGAGGATGATGATGACCAAGAAAGGTTGGGGGCCATGAAGGAGATGATGTACAAGATCGCCGCCATGCAGCCGGTGGACATCGACCCGGCCACTATCAAGAAGCCCAAGCGGCGCAACGTTCGGATTAGTGACGACCCTCAGAGTGTGGCCGCCCGCCACCGGAGGGAGCGGATAAGCGAGAGGATAAGGATCTTACAGAGGTTGGTCCCCGGGGGAACGAAGATGGACACGGCCTCCATGCTCGATGAGGCGATCCGGTACGTCAAGTTCCTCAAGAGGCAAGTGCAGGAGCTTCAGGCCAACCCTCCGGCGGTCGGGGAGCACCCGGTAGGGGCACCGGGGATGGAGTGGGCTGTCATGAGGACTGATGCCCATGCATCGTCCTCGTCCTCCTCGTCCGCCTTCGGAGCTCCTCCGCCCGGATTAGGGTTTGGCTTGGGTGGTGATGGATCTTGCAACCATATGGATTAGCTCTTTATGAGGTAATAGATTGAGAATGATTGCTATTTGCAGCTGAAGAACTAGTGACAATTCCAATTATGTTTGTCAGTGGAGTGTAATTAATTAATTGAACTGAAAGTTGTTATAAGGGAAATAAAAGTGATTAGTAGTAGTTAATTAAAAGTATGCGTACATATTTAGATCAAATGATGAACTCTTTTTCTTTTGTTCCTAGTAAGGGAAATATGACACTGGTTTGTTACAATTTGGTTGACGAAAGGTGGCGCTCTAGCCTTGAATCATGATAGCGTGCTGTTGCATTGAGTCAAAGAGTGTCTGCTTGCTTTGATTTTGAGCAAATTGATATATTTCTATGATCATAGTTTGGATTATTTTATTTGAATCTTATGAAATCTATGTTGATATCTTTTACTTCTACTCAAAAAATATATGAAATCCATGTTGAAGTTTGTTGAATGAGTTCCAGGGACAAGAAAAAATTTGAGGGAAAAAAGGGGAAAAATATTAATCCAGTTGGCCGTTGAAATGATGAGATGCCACATGCATAGATATCTACTAGTTTTCATCATAAGCAAGCTTATAATCTCAAATAGAATCGAAGAATTAGATGACAAGCACCTCCAATGATGTTTCTTTTTACGTTTACACAAAAGATTTTGTTAACAAATAGAATAAACAAATTAGTGCCATCCATGAATATCATCTGTGTATATTAGTGCTTGAATGCTTAATTTTGACCATGAATACAGTATATATACCAAAGAGCGTGCGGCATTTCGCTAATACATTGTATAAGAAAGGGTACTGAAAGCATACGACACAAGAATCTGTCTCGATGTCTTCTCACGGAACAATATTGCGTTCTCATGCAAAAATGAATCATAGCGATAATTTTTGCCAACTATTTGATGATCTTGCATTTCGATCCTAATCAATCGATGAATGTTGCATTATCTGCAATTCATGATATAATCGCAAAATCACGTAGAAACTTTGGAGATTAACATCATGCTAGAAAATGCTACAAGCAACCAAATAGTTCATGCTTTTTTCTTGCACAATTACTGTCTTTCAGATCTCCCAAAATCTTTTGAATTCATGTGATTATGATGAAAACATGCAAACATCTCAATTCATGAACCCGTAATGACTGGAAGCATCAAAACAGATGGCAAGACAACAGAAATTTAATCATCCAATCACAGAAACATTTGATAGTGGGTGGGCAGAAAACTGTATCAACTTTGTTTTCAAGAACCTGACAGAGCTAGGTGCGTGTGATGGGAATAAAATAGGCAACCGCATTTACAGTATGCAGTGAAACGATTGAATCCCGAGGTGAAGTTTGGTGGCTGGATGGAATATTAAAACTCAAATCTCTGATGAGCAATGAATTGAAGTGAAGACAGCCACAACCAATCAGAAAATAAATCATGTTGATCTGCAAACAGTGATCTCCATTGGATCTGACTCCTGTCTGCGAAAAAGGATAGAAAAATGAAGAAGAAGAAGAAGAAGAAGAAGAAGAAGAAGGAGAAAGAGAGATGCTATTGGTTGGCAAACTCTTGCTCTGAATCCCGCGTACATGGCCTCTTGAACATGACATTCTTTGTGGCCACTCCAACGTAGAACTCTGTGTTTCTTCATTGGCTTCCCATTCGCCGGGTGCTCTGAATGCTTGTGAGCTCGGTTTCTAACCACAAAAAAGAAAAGCAACAGCCTTGTTGCATGTGAGTAGGGGTGCCAATTTAACTAACTCGAGGATTGGTAGTTGTCCGAGTTCGGTTCGTCAGTAAAAAAACCGAATCGATTAAGTTCAAAATCAAGCTTTTTTCTTCAATGAGTGGAATTCGAACTAGGATTGATTCGCTTGGTTCAGATTTGAGAACTCAACTTATTTCTATATTATTTTATTTATATATATTTATATATATTAATATTAGAATTTATATTAGAATTTTGGATAAATTTTTAGATATTAATTCATATCAAGTTTTTAAAAAATTATTTTAATATTAATTAATTGAAAATTAATTATGAATGAATAAAATTTTAAAATTAGTTTTTAGTTCGAGCTTAGCTCAAACAAGACTTATTTGAGTTCAAGTGAATTGAACGAAACTCGAGCTCTACTAGTCAAGTTTGGATTAAGCGCAAGTTGACAATTTTGTAGTTAAGCTGAGCCCGATTGAGTCCGGTGAGCTCGTTTAAACTTAACTTGTTTATATCCCAATGTGTGAGAGATTATGAGTTAAAAAAAAATATGAAACTGACCTTCTTGTTGCAATAGCTGAGATTAGACCAAATTAACTATATAATTGCCTTATGCACTTCATTGTTTTCAAAAAGAAACATCACAGAGCCATTTATTTTGTTAATTGCTATAATATATGGAAAATCTGTCAAACTAACACTACTTATGCAATTGATCCTCTCTTGATTCATTTTAAAGCAAACCCTATTGAATCATTTCTAACACACCTGCTCTACCAAGCTACACATTGATTGAAAGCAAGCCCAAAAATGCCTTGGCATGTGAGCAAAGTTACCTGCAAGTTATGAGCCACGGTACACTAGCTACAGTCTTATAAATACCACGACTGCCAAATCCAATGCATACAGCTTCATTTCAAGTTGAACTTCCAATCTTTGTCAACAATGTCTTCCCACCACCACACTGTTATCATCGTCATCGTCGTGTTCGTTGCGTTTGGCGGCCTCTTCTTCCTCGCCTTCCTTCCGGCATTGCTGTGCTTCTTTTTAAAGAAGAAGAAGAAGGTGGTTCAGAAGATGGAGGCAGGGAACGTCGAGGACCATGTTCATTTCCACGAGGCCGTCGTTCCGGGGCCTCCCGGTCAGCAAGTCGTCGTCTTGGACATCGACGAGGATGTTAAGATGCAGGGAGCGATCAAGAAAAGCGAGATCACCGGCGAATCATCGTCCGCCGCGGGGCTTGTGGCGCAGCCGCAGCCACGGTATAAGAATCGCCAACATCACGTTCTTGAGCACAAGAGCTAGTAGGCAAACATGGTTATCTACTTATCTTTGCCCATTGCATGCAACAATAAATGTTCTCAAGTGAGCCTGTTTCACTTATTACAAACTGCATTTGTTGTACTATTTATTGAACCAATTGTTACTATTTGAATTGCAAAATAATGATATATCATAATCTTTTTTCTTTATAGCCGATTACGGTCTAATTCCGCTATCAAAAAGTAGGTTGAGTTCTCTAAATATTGACTAGGCATCAGCGCTCATCAGAGAGGTGAGTTGCAGCAAACTCCTGAAGGAGAGGTGATTACAACCGCAAATATTTGATTTGTAATCCATTATAGTTGATTTGAAAAATTGTGCGCCCAAATCTGATGATTAGCATCTCTAATAGAGCACGAATCCTTAGACACCAAGCAAACTAAGTTGCCATAACAATCACTTAAACAAATTACTCAAAGCTTCATGGCCACCAATATATAAGCCCACAAGGACATGGAAATGAAATGACCAAACAACAGAAAAAAAAAAAAATCCAAAATTGGCGTTCTACTGTGTTGCTTATCTTCATCATCAAAAATTTCACCTGCTTTCAACTTTGAAGAGAAGAGAAATGGAAGCATGGAGGTGAAGAAAGTGAGGCCGGGAAGCGGAAGAAGACGAGAGATGGCGTGACGGCTCTCATGGTGCCTCATTTCCCTGTCCCCACTAGCCCGAGACCCTTCTCTGATCCTTCTCCACAAGAAATGATTTATATTTAATAAAAACACAAATGTACTTCTATTTGATTTCTTGGCTTGTTATTCAACGAGATTTATTAGTGAATATGAGCGCCAATATTTTTTATATATGTCAGTATTGAATTTCACAAAATAGTGTTATGTTAACAAATACTCTTTCAATTCTTTTATCCAATTCATATTTTACATTCTTTTTCAATTCCTATTTTCTTAAAATTTATTCTACTACAATATTTATTATTATTTTTGGTACTAATATAAAATCATTAGAAGTAAAATTAATTTCGGTAAATTTTTATCTGTGCTAATCAAGTATTGCATTAAGTAACTTTGTCATTCATAACACTAAATTAATATCCTCAAAAATTATTATGGTGCCTAATGGCTTACGTCACTATTGAATTTGAGTATCGCCGCTAATGACTAGTGATTAGCAGTGCTAAGTAGTTAGCGAAATCAATAGCGCCACTAATAACTTCCAAAAGCATCGCAATTATTTCAATACCATGGCTAAACCTTGTTGTTATAACAATAATTATATTGAATACATTTATATTTATAAACGATACAATCGATGCATAAAATATTAACCAATTGATATAAATATAATCTTCAAAATATAAATATAATATATACATATCGAAATACAAGTTGTTATACCACATAAAGTTTAAATAATACAAAAAAAGAAAATAAATCACTCTATGTCCATGCCTACTTGTCCTGCTCTCAATTGTCCGCTTCTAAATGGTCTTATCATATAAGTCTAAATCAATATAATCAACAATTAAAAAATTATATAAATAATAAAATATATAAGTATCTATTAAGTAAATAACCTATGTCTAAGTCTCCACCCTTATACCCATCTTTGTTCCCAAGTCTCTATTCCCATATGTATGTTCGTTCTCAAATCCCACCCACAACATCTATACCTATGCTCATGCTCAAGTTCCTATCCCCGTACTCATATTTATTCTCAAGTCTCTATTGCTCTTTGTAATTTTAATGATAAACAAATATTATATCTGATCAATTTTTTTAGTACTATGTAGTAAGAAATTAAGTTGAGCACAAAATGAAAATCAAGTCTATTCGGATGCTTCAAGTGTGTATGAAAATAGTCAAAACTTGAAAAAGGCTTAATATATCAAAATCAGCTCATTAGGTTTAGAATTTTTATTTATTGTTTGAGTCAAAAATATGCTTTTTGAATACTTAATTTAGAGTTTTGACTAACACTCAAATTTATTTTGGGATGTCTTCACCAACTTATGATTTAACCAAGATCAATCCTGAGAAAATGTCGAATTGGGAACTGAAGTTACAGAAAATAAAGCCAAATATTTACAAAAAATTTCAAATCCCAAATAATTCAAATAAAATAATTTAAATTTAGATTTTTCATTAGATTCAGTCTCATAAAATTTATCCTCCTTCACTCTCATGCAGATGCGCTCTCTAACGAGCATCCCCCGTCCCTTAGGATCGGCTAACCCATATGCAAGTGTCATTCACATGGAACCTTTCCCCTCCACTCGAGGAACCTGATAGCATGAGTCTTCGCCCAGGTTGCCAGGTTCCTAGAGTGGAGGGGAAAGGTTTCATGTGAATGACACTTGCACATGGGTTAGCCGATTCTAAGGGATGGGGGAGGCCCGTCGAAGAGTGCGTCTGCATGCGAACGAAGGAGGATAAATTTTATAAAATTGAATCCGATAAAAAAAATCTGAATTTAAATTGATTTATTTGAATTATTTGAAATTTGGACTTTTTTAATAAATATTTGACCTTATTTGTAATTACAAAAGTAAATTAGTAAATTTTTTCTATTAACTTTAGATGTCCAAATTTTAGAGTTTGGACCAAGGTTTTAAATCTCAGTCAAAACCGAACTGTTTCGACTGAAACGGTTCCGTTTTGGCTGGTGCCATAATAGATTGGTCAAATCTATTGCGGTTTAGGGTTTTCGTGCGCAGTGCTAGTGGGGCAACCGCAGTGCGCGGGCAGCTCAAGCAGCGAGCTCGCGCGGGGAGCTCGGTGGGGAGTTCGTCGGGGGAGCTTGCGTGGGGAGCTTGCCGGGGGAGAGTTCACGCAGGGAGCTCGTTGGGAGCTTGTGCCGGCCTTTGGCACCTGAGCCCGCGTGCTTGCATGAGCAGGGATTGCCAGCTAGGCGCCCGCACCCTCGCCGGACTGGCCCCTGCTCCCACGAGGCCGGCCCCGCACCCGCACTAGCGCCGTCGCTAACCGGGTTCTGACGCCCTCGCCAGTCTCTTTCAAATACTGTTCACGTACATAGACTATTCACATAACTGTTCATTATTTTAAATTTTTTTTAATATATTATAATTTTTTAATTTGAAGTTAAAAAATAATTAAAATTAAATTAAATTTTGGTCAAAATATAATTAATAAATAAAAAAATTTTGGTTGAAACTGAAATGGAAATGATTTTGATCGAAACACGTTAATTTTTCTATTCACGTATATGCGTGTATGACCTTTCCACCGAAAACAAAGGCAAAAAAAATTTATGTCGGTTTCATCCCCATGTGAATCGCTGCCACGAAATTGCGCAGACCTAGTTATTCCGGCTTGTATATTTATAAATATTCATCTGGATCGTTCAGGTACTGAATTCATAATTCCACATTCAGATGTTTCAAACTCAACTGATAATGATGATGATGATGATGATGATTAATTGTATTACGTTATAATTAATAAATTATATATGTGTCAAGTATATTTTAATAATAAGTTAAATTTGCTTATGTTAATTTTTAATTTTTAATTATATTCATATTATTTTTCGTATATTTTTTAGGGATAATTACCGATAACCCCCCGTAATTAACCTTAATTATGCTTAACCCCCCGTAATTTCCGTAATTACCCCCACCCCTCAAATTCGAAAATATTTACCCACAGCCCCCTGATTGTTATTTAATCAAAATTTTGCTAAAAAATTTCAATTTTACCCTCGGTTATTTTACACATACATCCTTAAAAACTTATTTTTTTAATATTTAACGCCCCAAAATTCGGTATTTTGCAAATAACATCCCGAAATAACTCAGATTTACAAAAAAGTCCTCGAAATTTGAATTTTTGCAAATAAACCGCCGGAAATTATTCTGATTTACAGAAAAGCCCCCGAAATTCGGATTTTTGTAAATAACACCCTGGCGTGGGCTGGAGCGAAGGAGGAGGCCGGCGGCAGGAGCGGAGGCGGAGGCCGGGGCGCCGGCGCGCCGAAACCCGGGCGCGGACGGCGTCTCGGGAATGTTCCGCCCCCGCGTGCCGGGGACGGAGGCCGAGGCGGCGCGCCGGCAACGCGGGGCGGAACGGCCTCGGCCTTGGCCGTCCGCGCCCGCGTGCCAGCTCGCCGGCGCCCCGACACGCGGGGGCGGAACGGCCTCGGCCTTGGCCGTCCACGCCCGCATGCCAGCTCGCCGGCGCCCCGGCCTCCGCCTCCATCCCCGGCGCCGAAATTCGAATTTTTGCAGAAAAATCCCGAATTTCGGATTTTTACAAATAACACCCCGAAATTATTCAAATTTACAGAAAAGTCCCCGAAATTTAGATTTTTGCAAATAACACCCCAAAATTATTCCGAATGATAAAAAAATCCTGAATTTTCTTATAAAACCCTCTTCTTCCTACTTAGTCCTAAACTTAAAATTTAAAGTAAAATATTTTTTATCATATTTTAAGTAAAACTTTACAAAAAAGATATTAGTGATTTTTAAATTTATAATTACAAATTTAATATTTATACATTACAAAATAGACTGGGACGGAGGCGGAATGGCCTCAGCGCGCCGGGGACGGAAGCGGAAGTCGGGGACGGAGGCGCCGGCGAGCTAGCGGCGGGAGCGAAGGCAGAGGCCGAGGCCGTTCCGCCCGCGCGTGCCGGGGACGGAGGCCGAGGCTCCGGCGCGCCAAAACCCGAGCGCGAACGGCCACGGCTGAGGCCGTTCCGCCCCCGCGTGCCGGGGACGGAGGCCGAGGCTGTTCCGCCTCCGTCCCCGGCGCACGGGCGCGGATTTTTGCAAATAACACCCCGAAATTATTCAAATTTACAGAAAAGTCCCTGAAATTTGGATTTTTGCAAATAACACCCCGAAATTATTCTGAATTACAAAAAAGTCCCGAATTTTCTTATAAAACCCTATTCTTCCCACTATAGCCCTAAACTTAAAATTTAAAATTATAAGTTTCATATTGTATATTTACAAATAGATCCCTTGATTTTTTTAAAAAATAAATTAATATTTTAATCATTTTTAATATTAAATTTCATGAAAAATACCGTGAAAGTTTTAAAATTTCAAATTACAAATTATAAGTTTACTATTTTTACATTTAAAAATAAACCACCTTTAATACTTTTCTTTATCAATACGTCCAAATTTTATTTATTTTATAAGTAAATTTTACAAATAAATCATCGAAGGTTTAAAAACTTAAAATTTAAAATTTTTACAAATACACCTCTTAAATTTTTGCAAATACACCCTTATGTTTTTACAAATATGAGGTGTGTATTTGTAAAAATTAGTTTTAAAAAAAATTTAGACTTATTTTATAAAAGAAAATTTTAAGGGTTTATTTTATAATGTATGAATATTAAATTTGTAATTATAAATTTAAAACTCACTAATGTTTTTTTTGTAAAATTTTACTTAAAATATGATAAAAAATATTTTACTTTAAATTTTAAGTTTAGGGCTAAGTAGGAAGAAGAGGGTTTTATAAGAAAATTCAGGATTTTTTTATAATTCGGAATAATTTCGGGGTGTTATTTGCAAAAATCCGAATTTCGGAGACTTTTCTGTAAATTTGAATAATTTCGGGGTTTTATTTGCAAAAATCCGAAATTCGGGACTTTTCTGCAAAAATCTGAATTTCCGCGCCGGGGACGGAGGCGGAGGCCGGGGCGCCGGCGAGCCGGCGGCGGGAGCGGAGGCCGAGGCCGAGGCCGTTCCGCCCCCGCGTGCCGGGGACGGAGATCGAGGCCGGCGCGCCGGCACGCGAGGGGCGGAACGGCCTCGACCTTGGTCGTCCGCCCTCGCGTGCTAACGCGCCGGCCTCGGCCTCCGTCCCCGGCACGCGAGGGCGGAACGACCTCGGCCGTGGCCGCCCGCGCCCGGGTTTCGGCGCGCTGGCGCCCCGGCCTCCGCCTCCGCTCCCGCCGCTGGCCTCCGCCTCCGCTCCCGCCGCCGACCTCCTCCTCCGCTCCAGCCCGCGCCAGGGTGTTATTTGCAAAAATCCGAATTTCAGGGATTTTTCTGTAAATCGGAATAATTTCCGGGGGTTTATTTGCAAAAATTCGAATGTCGAGGACTTTTTTGTAAATCTGAGTTATTTCGGGGCGTTATTTGCAAAATACCGAATTTTGGGGCGTTAAATATAAAAAAATAAGTTTTTAGGGGTGTATGTGTAAAATAACCGAGGGTAAAATCGGAATTTTTTGGCAAAATTTTGATTAAATAACAATTAGGGGAGTGTGGGTAAATATTTTCGAATTTGAGGGGTGGAGGTAATTACGAAAATTACGGGGGGTTAAGCGTAATTAAGGCTAATTACGGGGGTTATCCGTAATTATCCCTATTTTTTATATAGTAATATATAAAAACAGTGGTTAACTATCAAAATTAATTTTAATTAATTAAAATAATATTTAATATTGTGGTAAAATTAATTATAAATTCTTTCATAATTTTTAAATTTTTACAAAAAAATTTTCAAAATTTTATCGTATTTTTAATTTAAAGTCAAAGTACAGTCAAAATATAGTCAAACTTTGGTCAATACATAATTAAAAACTAAAAAATATCTTTCGGCCGAAACGGCTGAAACATATCGGTTTCGCTGGGTGCCGAAACCAAAACCAAAATCGGGATTTAAAATCTTGGTTTGGACATTTGACTTTAGTAAAAATAACTTGGAAATTACTAACAACATTGAACGCCTGAACCTTAAGATTAGACACCTGGGGCCTGTTTGGTTTGGGGTCAGGGACCGGGTCAGCATTTTTTTAAATTTTTTTTTATCTTGTGAAATTAATATTTATTATTTTATATTATTATTAAATTAAATTATTATAAAAAATTAAATAGTTTTTTGAGCTTTAAATTATTGAAGTCTTAATTTTGATAAAAAGATATTAGTTTACAAAAGTAGTTCACTAGTCTTGACCTTGACCTTGACCATGACCCCGTTCCAAACAAACCCCTGAAGAATTAGTATTGCTCTTTTGATTTTGATCATAATCAAAGTAGTATTTAATAAATTTCTTAAGTTTTGATAAGTTTCAAAATTTACACTGATCATTCATGACTGTGAAGGATTGAGTCTTGAGATTAAAGCTTGAAGATGTTGACTCAAAAATAAAGAGGATGATAACTTAGAAATGAAACTTAAAAATCAAGTTAGGAGTTTAAGTAATATTCAAAAGATCAAGATCAATATCGACTATGTTCAAATTTTTATTTATTTTAGTCATGTTGAAGATTTGCTTTAAGATTATTTGGTTTAGGATATTTATCACATAGGATTCTATAGTATTGCTGCAGTTATTGCTACAATAATACTATCTACAATATCGGACATCTGATTGGCAAATTATCCAATAGAATCGAATATTTGATATGAATCAAACATCCGATTTACAAAATCTGTGTGACTAACGACTAGTTTTTTGATCGTTAGATAGAACCAAACAGTGAGATTTTACTCCCAAAGGCTTGTTTCTACCTAAGGACTATTAATAGGCATGGTTGAGTTTCTCTTAATATGTTTTACAACTTCATTTATCATTTAGAGAAGAAATCAAGCCCCTCATGCCTTCTGGCTAAAAAAATGCTCTAAACCTTTTAATTTCAAAACAAATCCTTATTGCCCTTGTTCTCAACCTTTGAGTGATCTTGTAGTGAGATTCAAATATAATATCTTTTATTCCTTTTTCACTTGTTTGTTAAGAGTGTGATAGTACAAAATCTCCAGTTTGGAGTAAATCATTTCAGTTGGGGAGATTACTTGTATAGACGTGGCTTCACTTGAGGGAAGTGACACTCCATTTTGGAGTATGATGTAAAGGCTTGGCTTCATCTCAAAAAGTGACATCACTAGTGGAGTGATACAAGTTCTGAATAGCGAGGCAAGGGCAGTGGAGTAGGCGCAGCTCATCACCAAACTGCATAAAAATCATAGTGCACTTTCTATAAGATCGAAACAAGTTTTTCCAAATCTCTAGCCTCCAATCTCTCTAAACTTTGATCTTCAATTTTCATATCTTTTCACCATTGTACTCATCTTGAGAGGTTTTTATAGAGAAGCATACTTGTATCACATTCTTTATCCTTTTCACTTGTAAATCATTCCAAGGGTATTTGGAGTATTTAAGAAATCAAACCTCCAATATAAGAGTTGACTATTGCCGGTTGCAGTAAGAGTTATATGGCCATTGTTTCACCCAAAAGAAGTGACACTCAAAATTATGAGTTGGTGTAAAAGTTTGGCTTCAGCTCAAGAAGTAATGACTCTAGTGGAGAGTCTAAGCCCTCAAGACCGAAGTAACAGTTGTGTTGTAGGTGTAGTTCATCTCCGATTCACATAAAAAGTCACAGTAGCATCTTTATGTTACTTATTTACTTTTTACTTTTGTGATTAATTTATTGATTAAGGACTTGTTTATTTATAATTGGATTATGAATTTGGTTTAAATATCTAAATTTGTGTATTGTATTACAAAACCTAATTTACCCCCTTCCCACACCCCCTCTCCACCTTCTCTTAGGTTGTCATTCTGAACTTCAATTGGTATCAGAGTGAAATTCTCGAATTTGTGTTTTAACGACCTCAAGTTTTTTAATCAATTTTTATTATGGTAACTTTTGATATTTCTCCTTATTTTCGAGAGTGTCAATCTACTTTTCGCCCCCTATATTTTGATGGAACCAATTTTAGTACTTGAAAAATTTATTTTAAGATTTTCATCAAAAGTGTTGACTTTGATTTTTGGCACTTGATAGAAAATTGGTACTCTCTGTTAGGGCTGTGCATTATTCGATCAAAATTGAATTAACCGACCGAACTGAAATCTAATAACCAATTCGGTTTGGGTTATTCGGTTCTCGGTTCGGTTCGGTTTTGAAAAAAAAAATTTTAAATTCGGTTCGGTTTTGGTTTTTGATTTTGAAAAACCGTAAAAACCGAACTGAACCGAACCGAATTATATATATATTTGTGTATTGGACAGCTGATTTCGGTTTTGGGCTAATCGATTTTGGGCTATCAGCAGCGATCGGTTCGCTACTCTCTTTCTCTCCAAATTAAACCGATTTTCGCTTTCCCTTCTCTTAATCCCATCTCTCTCTGCTTCACCAACGACGATGACCATTTCACCGACAGAGTTTTCTGGCTTCCCACCGCCTTCCTCGACGACGACGACGATGATGACCTTTTCCGAGAGAGCGAACCGGAGATAAAAGGAACCAAGCCGGGATGTGCTAGGGTTCCTTTCGCTGGTGAGATCCGGAACAGTTTAGGTTCATATCTGAACTTGCCAACGGACATCTGGACGGAGATGGAGCACGGAAAGGGAAGAAGATGTCGTTGCTTTCCTTGGATCAGATCTGAACCCAGACAGATCTGGCCATTTCAGCTGTCTGAACCGGACAGATTTGGCCATTTGACGGCTAAACCCCGAGTCTCGGACAAATCTGGCCATTTCAGCCGTCAAATGGCTCACTCCTTCCTCGATAACGAAGAAGATGTCGTTGCTTTCCCTGGATCAGATCTGAACCCGGACAGATCTGGCCATTTCAGCCATCTGAACCCGGACAGATCTAGACAGAGAAAAGGTGTGTTCTCTACGGATGAAACCTCATGGAAGCCAAGAGAAAAGGAGCAGCGGCACCGGGTGCAGTAGCGTCCAGATCACCCACTTTCGCCACCGGGTCGTATTCTTCAGCTCTTCCAGCAGTACCTCCACATCCTCACTGCCCACCCGGACCCCGACTACACCGCCGCCGCCTCCTTCCTCTCCTCCCTCGGCCACTCCATCGGCCTCCAGGTTCGCTTGGGCTTGGGCTTGGGCTTGGGTTTGTCGAGGCTTGGGCTTGGGCTTGGGCGTGGGCATGGGTGTGAGCTTGGGCTTGGGCGTGGGCTTGGGCTTGGGCGTGGGCTTGGGCTTGGGCGTGGGCTTGGTCTTGGGCTTGGGCTTTGCAAAATATTCGGTTCTAAACCAAACCGAACCGAAATATTTCAGTTCGGGTTCAGTTTTGAAATTGCTTATGATATTTGGAATAACTTATTACTTACTCATGACATGGATGATAAAGTAAAAAAATTTTAAAATCTCAATGTTTGTAAATCAATTTGAGTTATTCAAAATACATTATTTCAAATCTATATTAGATATGTTTTCACACATTATGAAGATTTTAAACGATCTACATATATTAGAAAAATATTATACTAATGAAAAAATTGTGAGAAAGATTCTTCGGTCTTTGTCAAGCTCATAGGAGCTAAAGGTGATGGTTATTTAAGAAGTAAAATACCTCAAAACACTCCCACTTGAACAATTCGTAAGTTCATTATAAACCTATGAGATGAGACTCAAAGAATTAAGAATAGATGATGATGCTTAAAAGGAGAAGAAAAAATGAAGCAAAAAAGAAAAAGTCTATATGAGAAGGCACAAACGATGACTTTGAGGATCACAATCTCAACTTTTACCTCGTGACAAAGGATTATGATAGCAATAAGGATGAGATATATAATCTAAATTTTAAATAATTAGAAGAAGTATTTGAGGATTTATATGCTAGACATGAAAAATTACTTTATAAGTACTCTTCGTTGAAAAATAAATTGCATTCACTTGATAATGTATTTGATGCCTTGAAATTATCTACTAGCTTTTGGGATCACAAGGAGGACTTGAAATGTTGTAAAAAGAAAAATCACGATTTAAAATAATCTAAAATCTCTTGTGATTGTAAGACTAATATTAATAAACTTCAAAGAGAAAACTTGGATTTGAAAAAAAAATTTAAAATTTCTTTCATGAAATTAATTTTAAAAGAATTTCATCTTTTAAAATCGCTCATGATATTTAGAATGACTTATTATTTATTGATGAAGGGGTTGACAAAGTTAAAAAATTTAAAAATCTTAATATTTGTAAATCAATTTGAGTCCTTCAAAATACATTATTTTAAATTTATATCAGATATACTTTTACACCTTATAAAGATCTTGAATGACCTACATTCATTAGAAAAATATAGTACTAATATAGAAATTATGAGAAATATTCTTAGGTTTTTCCCAAGCTTATGAGAGCTGAAGGTGATGACTATTCAAAAATAAAAATATCTTAGGACACTCCCATTTGAAGAGCTCATAGGTTCATTGTTAACCTATGAGATGAGAATCAAAGAATTGAGAATGGATGATGATAAAAAGGAAAAGAAGGTGAAAAATAAAAAGGACACAAGGAAGATAAAAAGAAAAACTAAAGAGTTATTCTCTCAAGCTCAAAAGGAAAAGAAAAAAAAGAAAAGAAAGAAAAATCTCACATGAGAAAGCACGAACAATGACTCTAAAGATTATAACCTGAACCTTTTTCTCATGGTAAAAGATTATAATATAAAGGGGCATTTACCTATAACCCCTAAGATTTACCTTATTTACCAAAAACCTCCTGAGTTTTAATAATGACCTATACCCCCCTCCTTTTGAAATTTATTACCTATAATTTCCTGATTGTTATTTAATCAAAATTTTTTCAAAAATTCACTTTTACCCTTAGTAAACCCTTAAAAAATTTATTATTTATTATATATATAATTTTGTTTTTAAAAAATTATTATAAGTTAAACTCTCTAATAACTACTTCTCTCCTCCAACCTCCAACCTCCAACCTTCTCTCTTCACTGCCGCTCTACCCAGCCCTGCATCGTCACTCTGCCACCCTCCCGCACTCTTGTGCTCATGACCTGCACTCATTCCTACACTGGCTCGCGCAACCCCGTGCTGCCACTCCCTGTCGCCATCACACCCTCGGTTGACACCTACATCCGCTCCAACTAGCCAGCCACGAGTAGACCCACCACCACCTCTCCTGTCGCAAGCAGATTTGCACCCCCCACCCTGTGTGCAGATCTGCCTTTGCCTTCTCCGCCATGAGCATATTCGCACCCCCCATGAGTTGATTTGCATTTGCCTCCCCTACCGCGAGTAGATCGCCCCCCTTACCTCCCTCTCGGTGAGCAAAGTCGCACCCCCCCCCCCCTTTTAAAAAAAAACCCGAGCGCGAGTGCGGGCACCAAGATGGCACAAGCATGAGCCCTAGGCTGGCGAGGGAGCTTGAGTTGGTGCCTGCATCTGTGCTCTCATCGATCTGGGGCTCACGCTCGAGTCAACCTAGCACAAGCACCCTCGTTGGCCTGGCACCCACCCCCGCATGCTCGCACTAGCCTTTAGCACCTGCGCTCTTGTCCTCGCTGGCCTAGCACCCGCACTCACATGCCCTTGCCCCCCTGTCAATCTGATTCCCTCCCCCTCAGCCAATCCGATTCCCTTATTAGTGGTGCCTACAATGAGGCTGACTCTTCTGACTACTATATTTGGTACATCACAGTATGGTCAAAAAGGGTCTATGTTAAGAGAATCTTTTGAGTATTGCATTATGTAAAGAGATGAGTATATTGACTTAGATTTATATGCTTATTCTTCTGATTTTAGTTTTCACAGTCTGAATATTTTTTTTGATGATGATGAAGATGACGAAGAGGAGGATGATGATGATGGGTTAAAGGCAAAGTAAGAGGAAGAGGAGATGAAACAAGATGAAGAAGAAGAAGTAGAAGACAAAGTAGAAGATGATCTACTATATTTACTTCAAAATAATTTGAATGATAATGTTATAAAAAAAGGAGACATATTTGAGGATGTATATACATTCAGAATGACTCTTAGGCAGTATTGTATTGTGCACAAGTTTCAGTCTTTGTTTGTGAAAAATAAATATAAGAGAGTAACAGTCAAGTGTGCTTCTAGAAATTGCCCATGGAGGCTTCATACTTTAGAGATATCTAATGGTTCAGATTTTTAGGTGAAGAAAATAGAACTAATTCATACATGTATTACTATCAATACTTCTGAAAATAAAATGGCAAGTACTAAATGGGTAAATAAACAAATTTACATTAGATGAATGTTGATAAGTAAATCATCATAAAGAAAATACAAAATTTGATAAATGATAAATATAGTCTTCAGCTGAGTTACATGTAGGCATGGAGGGGAAAAAACTATACTTACAAGATTATTCATGACAATGAAAAAGATTCTTTTGATTTATTTCATTCGCTTAAGGTAGAGTTGGAGAGGAGAAATTCTGACAATATTATTCACTTTATCCAAGGTCCAGATATATCTTTTAAAAGATATTTTCTATCACTACATGCTTGTAGTAGAGTCTTTTTTATTGGATGCGAGCCTATATTGGGGATTGATGGATGCTTCTTGAAGAAAAATATAAAGGCACATTACTCTTACCTTGTAAAATTGATGGAGAGAATAGCCTAGTTTTAATTGCATATGCAGTTGTAAAAGCGAAAATATACCAATCTTGATTATGATTTTTGTATAACTTGAAATAGCTATGAGGAAACTTGGACAGCTTGGCTATTATTTTGGATAGATAGAAGGGTCTTTCTGATGCTGTGAAGAATATCTTCCCACATGCTGAGCATAGAGCTTGTATAAAACATGTGATGCAAACTTCAAGAGATTCTACCCAAAAAAAATTAGAAAATTTAGTTTTTAAGGCTTCAAATATATTTTTGCCTACTAAATTCATCAAGTATATGGGAAGGATTAAACAGTTATTCATATCAGCTTGGTAATATATGAAAGAAATAAATGATTATGTATGGAGTAGGAGTCAATTTGATCCTTCAGTGAAGTATCATTATGTGACTAATAATATTTCTGAGTCATTTAATAATTTTATTCAGGATGGCAGGTATCTTCTCTTACTTGAACTACTTGATTCTATCAAACAGATGATAATGGTAAAATTTATCATAAGAAAAAATAAAGAATCCCACTGGTCTGAAAAACTAATGCTCATAATGGAAGCTTTTATTAGAAAGTTTCACAAGAACACGGTGCATACCATATTTGAAGGTCTTTTGATGATATTTCAGAGGTTAGTGATTCTGCAAGGTGATGGATCGTCAACATAAGATAGAGGATTTATGACTGTACATAGTGATAGCTAACATGAGTATCTTGTATTCATGGTATTATTGCTCTCCTTGATATTTGACTTGATCCAATTAATTTTGTTGACGACTACTACACTCTGGAGGCATATAGAAAAATATATGATGTTCCTGTCACCCTACTTTCAAGCAAATAACTTTGGGTGTCTGTGTTGAATGCTATTCAAGTGCTTTCTACATGTTTAAGGAGACTACTTGGTCGGTCTAAGAAGAAAAGAATTAAGAATTCAATAGAAATATTAAGTAAAATAATATATACTTATAGTAGATGTGGTAAGATGAGACATAACAAGAGGGCGTGTAAAGAGCCTCTTAGACCACAATAATCAATTAAGATTTCTGGATCTAACAGCAATCAAGAATCAGTGAAAAACTAATGATTAATGGAAAAACCAACATGTAAGAGGACGTGACAGGGAAAGGGGAAGGAGAAGGAAAAGGCTTAGCAGAAAGACTCCAGATTTTAGTGTGCATCTATCATGTGAGTTTTTTTAGCAAATATTGACAATCTTTTTTATCATAATTTATATGATTTTGAAATAATGCATTAATAAATGTCACTATACTTTTTTATAGGAAGTTCATTAGATGTCGGACGATGCCTTCCATATGATTTTTGGATTATAATATTGTGATTTTGAATTTTTATTCAAGTATTGCAGATGACTTGATATGTGAGTATTTGTTAATTTTATGAACTTTTATATTTACTGTCATCTTTATATGTGAATATACTATATATTCATCACTACTATTTTGGATGTAAGCACTATAACATATATACTATGATGTCTAGTATTAGAGCATGTTGTATCTATATGATTGGTTATGTGACTTTTAATTTATGTATGTTAGTTATGATGTTATCTCAGGAAATATTTAAGTTTTTATATTAATTTTCAAGCAAATTTATGTCAAAATTTAAATTTATTTATAAATAAAAATATTTGACAGGTCTATTTATAAACATACAAATATTAAACTTGTAATTTACAATTTATAATTTTAAAATCTTGCATGTCTTTTTTATAAAATTTTATTTAAAAAAAATAAAATTTAGAATTATTTATAAATAAAAATATTTAAGTGGTCTATTTATAAATTTAAAAATATTAAATTTGTAATTTAAGATTTGGGCTTTTAAAATCTTCAATGCCTTTTTTTGTCAAATTATATTAAAAATAATAAATTTGGACTTATTTATAAATAAAAATAATCCAAGGGTTTATTTGTAGATGTATAAAAATTATAAAATTTTAAGTTTTAATACCTTCAATCTCTTTTTTGTAAAATTTTATTTAAAAAATAATAAAATTTGAGCTTATTCATAAATAAACCTATTCGAGGGGCTTATTTATAAATGTACAAATATTAAATGTGTATTTTAAAATTTTAAGTTTTAATACCTTCAACTCTTTTTCGTAAAATTCTATTTAAAAACTAATAAAGTTTAAACTTATTTATAAATAAAAATATTCAAGGGGCCTATTTGTAAATGTACAAATATTAAACTTTTAACTTACAAATTTATGTTTTAAACCCTTCAATATTATAAAATTTTATTAAAAAATTATAAAATTTAGATTTATTTATAAAAAATATTCTAGAGATTTATTTATAAATGTATGAAGATTAAACTTATAATTTAATTTCTTATATAGGGTTTATTCGTAAAATATTCAAAACATTTAAGTTTATTTTTATAAATTTTTATTTGAAAATATTAACATTTGGACTTTTTATAAATAAAAATATTCAAATGGTCTATTTGTAAGCGTATAAAAATGAACATTGTAATTTAAAATTTAATTGAGGATTTATTTATAAATATTTGAGAGAAAAATTGAACGGTGAGAAGTTAAAATTTTCAGAAGATTAGTTGTAAAATTACAGAGGGTAAAAGTTAAACTTTTGAAAAAAAATTTGATTAAATAACAATCAGGAAATTGTAGATAATAAATTTCAAAAAGAGGGGGTGTATGTATTAAGATTTCAGGAGATTTTTGGTAAATAAGGCAAATTTTAGGGGGTTATTGGTAAATACTGCTAATATAAATAAGGATGAGATATATGATCTAAATTTCAAAGAATTAGAAAAAACATTTGAGGATTTATATGTTAGATATAAAAAATTATTTCATAAGTACTTTTCTTTGAAAAATAAATTGCATTCACTTGAAAATGAGCTTAATGCCTTAAAATTATATACTAGCTCTTGTGATTAAAAGGACTTCAAACGCTGTGAAAAGGAAAATCATGATTTAAAATAATCTAGAATCTCTTATAATTACGAGATTAGTATTGTTAAATTTCAAAGAAAAAACTTGGATTTGAAAAAGATTTTTGAAAATTTCTTTCATGGTAATACTACATTGAATACAATTTTAAAAAGCCGAAGAAATATTTTAAACAAATCCAAACTTGATTTTATATCTTCTTCTAGATCTAAAGGCACTAAGTTTATTTTTGTTGAGACTTCAATTTCCAAAACTTTAAAATTAAAATGCAATTATTATTGTCTAAATAGACATATTTTCATAAGTTATCCAATCAAGAGAAATTTTTCTCTAAAATAAATTTGGGTATCAAAGAGTATAATTTCTATACATGCGGAATTCAAACAAACTTGGGTTCCAAAATCTTTCACTACTTAAGCTATCTTTAGTAGTTAGGGATGACAATTTCTTTAAAGGTTTCATTTTTTAGTTATTCTCTAACTTAGTTTGCTTAAGTTGGGTTTTCACTCATTTTTGGATTTTTTTTTTTTTGCTCCATTTCTATTGCAATCTTTCACAACTTCTATTTATGATAATATACTATGCTCTTAATTCTCTTTGAATAGATAGGTATGTTTTTTGCTCTATAGATTGTGAGGAGAAACTCAAATTGGATGACATCTCTATTAAACACCAAAGGGTAATTTAATCACATAGTATTAAGAGGTGATCCAATCTGTTCCATTTCTTTTAAACTTTCCTTTAATACAATGATCTTCACATGATATTTCTCATTTTATATGCATTGGTTAATAATTATATTACTAGTATCATAGGATGGGGGAGAGTTCAATTTATATTTTGATGATGCTTTATTGGACTTTTTGGATTTTTATGTTATTTTTGTGGAATCTTGATTTATATAGTATATTTTGTGTTTTACTTGTGGCATGAGTGTGATTGTGGATACTTGTATTGTAATTCTCTTATTGTTTCCTTATGTATGACCATTTTTGTTGATGCCAAAAAGGGGAGAATAGTATAACATTAATAAGGAGATTTGCTAGTATTGCTATAGTAAGGGAAAGTGTTATTTGTTGTTATAGTAAGGGGGAGTACTACATTTTGTGCTTATAAGATGTTAAAATTAATTTGCATATTATAAAGAACTCTTATCCATGCGATATCCATGTATGTATAACTCTAGTTATGTTAAAATACTTTAAATTTTAAAAAAATTATTTAACAAACTAAATTATGTATTTTATACTTGTGAGGGTTTGTCATCATAAAAAAAGAAGAGATTATTGTCATTTGTAGCTTTAATGATGAACAAACTTTGTATTTGATTAATTTCTTGAACATTGTATAGGTAGAAATCAAGCCAAGGACGAAATAAAAATCAAGCTCATTCAAAAACCACAAGTGTGAATGAGCATGAAGACATCATTAAAGATAAGACGTTATGATAGATCAGTGGATGAAACTTGAAGAGTTGAAAATGGCACGAAGAAGGCTTTAGATGTCAAAGTCTGCTCACTAGGTTTAGAATTTTTATTTATTGTTTCAGTCAAAAAATGCTTTTAAATACTTAGTTTAGAGTTTTGGCTAAATTAAGCCTTTGATACTAACCGAAAAACAAAGGATATTGAGGAAATACCTCTTTCAATACCTCCAATAATATACTAAATGAATGATTGCTCCATCGATTCTTAGACTTTACTGCCAATAATCACATGATGAATGATAAGAATGTGAAGCTTTTGTATCCTAGATATAACTCAATGTTAGATTCATCAAAGTATTTTATAAAATTTCTGACCATTTCTATCATAACCCCCACTTGCTATGTTGACCATATCAAAAAGAGTGTCGTAAGAAAATGCAAGATCCTTAAAGGCATTACAGATCAATTCTCTAATGTCATCCCCCCGTATTATCAATTGTTGTCATATTGACCGCTTGATTTATTGGATTTAGCCTATTTAAATATCACAACTCTTTACTATAGAATGTCCAATTAGTGCAATATGTATTCCATCTTCTAACAATTATATGTCTGATTGTCCATATTCATACAGTCAATACATAGACAACGTATTCCCTAATTCAGTCTCCTACTTGTGTAGGTATAGTCTAGAAATGTATTTACTTTATTAACATATTTGTCATCTAGTCGATTTTTTATCTTGATCTAACTCTTATCCATATTTTATGAATATGTATATTCCTTAGTCCAATACTCTGTGATGATCTAAAAAGTCATTCATGAGCTATTACATAAACATTAATTGTTTTACCAAATATCACTCTTCAACATCTCTATCTTTTTGCTTGATAGATCATATGCTATATTAAATGACCACGTATATTCATGTATAACTTCCATTCTAAAAATTCTTATGAAGCATATGGTGTTTTTCATGTGGCAAATAGAACAAAACACGGTAGAAGAAAATATTCTTGTTCAATGTGGCATTCGATTCAAGTTTAACTAGTTAAAAATTAAGTTCAAACCAAATTAAAGAAAATATATGTGAAAATTTTCATTTTAGTTAGTAGATCTTTTATCTCCTAGTCAATAGAGAGTTTTCAAGATATATGTATAAAAATATGTATCACTTTCATCTCTGAAATTATCAAATTTTGGATAATTTTGACCAAACTTAAATACTTTTGAACTATAGAAGAAGAACACAATATCTTTCCAATGACAATGCATCAAAAGTACTGACAAAAAAAAAAGAAGAAAATTTATATGCTTCCACTAGAGGACAATCAAGGCACATCTAAGAATTATCACTAAACTAGTAGGGTTACATTTAGGTTGAAAAATAGTGTTAGAGAGAACATATGCAATTAAGAAGGAGATAAGTAAGAAACCAATAAATATATGTTTAGCAACTCATCACATCCTCTTCAAAAATGAATAAGAGATGGAGAAGAGCAAGAAGGATAAAAATAAAGAGTAGAAACTAAGAAAAGAAGTGGCAAGGATCCTAGCTCACCTAAAAAATAATAAACTTACAACTCAAGCATATGTAAATGCAAAACGATTGGCTGAGGCAAAACTACAAATAAAGCAAAGAAACAGAGAAGATTGCACAAATTGAACAAGAAGTTGGCAAAGAAGAATATATCTTATCTAACTTCAGCAAGATTACAAAAAAAATAGAAAGGATTCTCAAGTATAAAAAAATGGTAAACAAATTGTATAGATTTGCTCAAAATAAGTAGAGAGACAATTATAAGATCTCATCATCAATAGAATGCATACTTTAACAACAAGAACACCCATTTCTTATGAAACACAACATAAATATAACCTCATATTTTATCACATTGTCTCCTATCACTTATCCACTTACATCAATTAAATTATCTTCTCATAATTATTATCAAAACTAAAACTAAAATTATGATGCTTACCCCATCAAAGCTAAGAGACAATCACCTTACCTGCCCATTTCTTATGAAACACAACATAAATATAATCTTATATTTTATGACATTGTCTTCCATTACTTATCCGCTTATATCAATTAATTTATCTTCTTATAATTATTATCATAAACCAAAATTAAAACCATAATGCTCATCCCATCAAAGCTAAGAGTCAATTACCCTATTGACTCATTTCTTATAAAACATAACATAAATATAATCTCACATTTTATCACATTATCTCCCATCACTTATCCACTTACATCAATTAAATTATTTTCTCATAATTATTGTCATAAAACAAAACTAAAACCATGATGCTCATCCCATCAAAGTTAAGAGACAAATACCCTACCGGTTGGCAAGCCCATTAAAAATGAAAACATTACCATCATTCTTGAATGCTATGTAAAACATGTCATTGTACTATAATGCATGATTGATTGAAAAACAAAACCTATACTCTATCTGCTCCCAAAAGACCTCAAACTATGATTATTGAGACCTTAAACCAATAGCAACATCAATTCAATGCATTCCAAACCTACAACAACATCAATTCTATGCGAAAAATATCTCTTTACCCCAAAACAAACAATAATACTAACAACAAACAATAATGCTAATAATAATGCCAAAAATACCTCTTTAATCCGAGCTTCATCAACTCATTAAAAATCCATGAACGCATCTAAAATGGCATCAAGGAAGTAGACATAAATCTAGTCTACTTGGATGACTATAAATCTTTGATTATGAACAACTTCTTTCCATTGCATAAACCATAGCTTAAAGTACATCATATGAAATATCCCCAATTGTGCGATATGAATCAAATTCCTTCAAACTAAATATGAGCAAAAGTTTTCATGTAGCAAATGATTCACTAATCATTGCATAGAAAAAACCAAAAAATATCAAAATGCCACCAGAAATAATCAGATACAACCAAATTAACAAGAATAATTTCAATTTTAAAGAAAAGATTAGAAGGGCAACCGGATCCATCATAGAACTGAAATACTCATTGTGGGATTGAAATAGATCACCCATGATAACAAAAAAAACTCGGGAAGTAATTCGAAATAACATATAAAAAATGTGACAGTTTGAATATGCAATCAGGTGTTGTAAAAATATCACTTCCAATAGGCACAAGCCTCTATTATTAATTACCCTAATAACTATTAGGAATCTTCTAAAGTAAGAAATCTAGTTAATAAGACAGATACACAAAAAAATTATTATTTAATTAATTTGAAGGAAAGGATACATAGCTCAAGTAAGAGCATACTCTCACTCTATAATGAATTTTAATATGGAATGAAAGAAAATATAAGGAAAAAGGAAAAGAGAAAGTGGGAAAGAAGCTTGATACTCACTACTACTCCACTATGGTGTGCTGGACCTTGTGGAGTCTAACTCGAATGGATGTTGGTAATTTAATTTGGTGGTATTATTTGGCTAGATATGGAAGGTGAATAGGGAGTTTGAGATATCTCCAATAGCCTGAGCTTTGGTAATAACTTCTTATGATTGAAGTGTTTTTGTTAGTCTAGTGGTATTGACAATAACTCTCTTTGGTTTAAAATTCCTTTGGTTTGAAGTATTTTTATTAACCTGATGGTATTGATGAACTTCATTCAACTTATAGCGTTTTCGTTAGTCGATAAAGTATAAGCAATAATTTTGTAGTTTGAAATATTTTTATTAGTTAATAAGGTATTTGTGATAACTTTATTCAACTCGAAGTATTTTTATTAGCTGATAAAGCATAGGTAATAACTTTGTGATTTGAAGTATTTTGATTAGTCAATAGAGCATTGGTGATAACTTCATTTGAACAAGACGCTTGGCTAACTAACTAAGTGAGCTCAAATCTGCCTTTATTTTGATTTGCATGGTTTGAAATATTTTCATTAGTCAATAAGATATTGGTAATATAACTTCATGGTTCAAAGTGTTTCCGTAATCAACAAAATATAGATGATAACTTCAAGATTTTTTTAAGTATTTTTATAGCCAATGAGACGTAGGTGATAACTTTTTTAATTTTGAAGTGTTTTCATATCCAATATGACGTAGGTGATAAATTCTTTGGATAAGTTTCTTGATGACTGACTAAATAAGTTTAAGTCTACTTTTAGTTTGATTTGCATGGTTTGAAGTGTTTATATTAGTCAATAAGGCGTTGAAGATAATTTTTTGGCTTGAGGTGTTTTCGTAGCCAATGAGGCGTAGGTGATAACTTTATAATTTTTTAAAGTATTTTCATACCCAATGAAGTGTAGGCAATAACTTTTTTAATTTTGAAGTATTTTTATAATTAATGAGACGTAAATGATAACTTCTTTGGACAAGACACCTAATTTTGGTGAGCCTGAAGACTGGTTATGGTGCAAGAGGGGTCGCGGGTGGTTACAGTAATGATAAAATCCATCAATCCACAAGAAATCATGGGTGGCTACAATGATGATAAAATCCATCAATTCCACAAGAGATCATGAGTGGCCGCAGTGGTGATGGAGATCCATCAATATGCAAAGAGCGGTGGATGACCGCGAGCATGAAAATGATGGTCGACAAGCATGGACACAATGGAGATGGATGAAGTTACATGTTGCCGAGAACATAAGGGCTAGCTAATTCCCCCTCGCTACTAATTTTCTCCTCCAATTCTCCCTAATGCCTTAATTCTTTACTTTTCTCTCTTTTTTTAATAGCCATATTTTCTTTTTCTTTTTTTTTAAGGCCAAAGAGATTTTTTTTTCTTTCAAAAGCCTTCTCCTGCTTCTTCAACTGGCCCGAACCTGTCTCCTCTTTTTTCGCTTGGCTAGGCCATGGTGGCTTGGGGTTCTTCATGACTGGAGGGCGGCTAGGGAGCTGAGAGTTAGTGGGAGCATGGACCAGTTTAGGCTGATAGGAGTAAGGGAACAGGCAGCGACGTATGGCAAAGGTTGCCTGGACAGCGTGTGGGCGAGGTTGGGGGAGAGGCAAAGCTCGTGTGGGGGCACGTGGTCTTGCTTTGCCGACGAAGGGGCATAGCAAGATCGGCAGCGACTGGCTCTGATCTGGTTGCAGGCGGTGGTGCTGGTTGACAGAGCTCAGAAAGATGGGCGACAATTTAGGCAAAGCTCACGTGGAGCGCGAGCCGAGCGTCACGAGCGATCATGGTGGAGCTTGCAAGTCAGGCGGAGCTCCAATGGTGATAGGGAGTAGATCATCAGAGGTGGTGTTGTGGTGGCGGGATGGAGCTCAGGCTTGGATCTGGTGGCGAGGAGCTGCTTCCGGCAAGGAGGGCATGGGAAGCCTCGTAACTCAAAGTAAACAATGGATGATAAAACACTCTCCAAGAAAGAAGAAGTAGAGGAGAAATTGAAGTAGAAGAGAAGATGAAAGAAATTGAGATAAAAACTCACTCTTGCTCTATATTTTCTTTTTCCACGCTTGGCTTTCAGTCCTTTAGTTTGTGGTCTCGAATCTTTGATGCTCTTCTCTTTTCCTGTAGGGTCACTAGTTATTTTTATAGTAATGAAGAAGATAATGAGATCGAGTTAATAATGATTCAAATTTTGAATGTGGAAGATTTTATTTGTTTGTTGGAGATGAGGATGAAATTTGCTTGAATGTGGATTCTTTACTTCTGTTTGGATGAGAGTAAGATCCTTAGTTTAGATATTTGAATTATGGATAAAAACTACATTCAAATTTTATATTTTAGATGAAATTATACTAAATTCAAGGAGGTTATTTATAAAATTTTTGGAAAATTTGGACCAAATTATGATCGTGTAAATTTCAGGGGTCTTTTTATAAAAAAATTATTTATAAAATTTTAAAACTTTCAAAATCCTTTTTGAATAAAATTTAAACTTATTTATAAATAAAAATTTTCAAGAGAGTTATCTAAAAAAAATTAGAATTGTAGGGGTTTGTTTGCAAATATAAAATTTTTGAGGAGTCTATATTTTGCGGGACCAATTTATAATTATCAATGTTTCAAGAAATTTATTTATAAATCTTAAATTTTGCGGAGACTAATTTATAAATTTAGGGTTTAATTATAATTTTTTGTAAAATTTTTATCCTATAGACATATTTGTAAAATACTTATATTTTTTCATTTTAACCCAAATTTTAGATGAATTTTAGGCTCACTTTTGGTCTAAATATCTGACTCACTTAGCCCATTTTAGCTTGAGCCCAAATTTCTTAAGAATTTTGGTCTAAATTGAGCTCAAATTTTGGTCAACTTTGACAGTGTCTTAGATTCAATTGAGACCCATACTCAAGCCTAATTTAATGACATACAAGTTTCAATTGAGATCAAATTTCAATCAAATTTTATTGTGATAAAAATTTTCTCGAATAATTTACCCCTTTCGCATTCTCTTTTTGAGTTCTGTCGAGGGGAGGGTGCAAACATTTTTTAGGTATTTGACCTTGTACCAACATCTTAAGAGTTGACTGTATAGATTTGAATTTTTACTCAAGAGTGGACTTAATTTATCGTGTAAATACATATTTAATAATAATGCATAATGGACTATATGCTACGTGGAAGTAGATTTAATCTGCCATATGAGAATGAATTTAATCTGCCACATTAAAGTATACTTAATTTATAATATGAAAATAGATTTAATTTGTCATTTAAATCTGAACTTAATTGTTACCCAAAATAGATTTTGCTATATGAAAGTAGACTTTGTTTACTATATAAAATTAGATTTAATTTGTCAGATAAAAGTGGACTTGATTTTCTACGCAAAAGTGAATTTGATTTGTCACACAAAAGTAGATTTGATTTACTATGTAAAGTAGGTTTGATCATCATGTATGAGTAGATTAAACTTGTCACATAAATGTTATCTTGATTACCACACAAAATAGACTTGATTCACCATTTAAATAAGGGTTTTGCTTTGCTGCATGAGAATAGATTTGATTTGTCACGTGTGCATGGACTTAAGCTATTATAATAAGTGAACTTGAATTATCACAATGAATGAACTTGAGTTTCCATAATAACTAAACTTGACTGTCATAATGAGTGGACTTGATTTGTTACAAGAATTAGACTTGACTTATCACATAAAAGTAGTCTTTATTACCCTGCAAAAGTGTGGATTTGTTATGTAGATATGAACTTGATTACCACACAAAATGGACTTGATTCACCATGGAAAAGTAGATTTAATTTATTACATAAAAGTAGGCTTGATTGTCATGTAAGAGTAGATTGAATTTTGCCATATGGATGTATGCTCGATCGCTACACAAGATGGACTTGATTTACTACACGAAAGTAGATTTAGATTGTCATATAAATACGGATTTGATCACCACACAAAATGGGCTTTAGTCTACCATTTAAAATACAGGTTTGATTGTCACGTAAAATAAATTTTAACTTGGTTAGTTTTCATAGTTGCTACTTTTGTTTTGCCATATTAGAGATGGGATGTTCAACTTTGCAATCCTCATAGATAAGGTATTTGATTTTACTATTTCATAGATAATCCATTTTATTTTACCCTTTCGAAAGTGATAAATTTGATTTCACTATTTTGGAAATAATCAATTTGATTTTACTACCTTGGAGGTAATAAGCTTGATTTCTCCTCATTAGAGGTAATAAGCTTGATTTCACCATATTGGAGGTGATATGCTTGACTTCATCGTATTAGAGGTAATACGCTTGATTTCATCATATTGGAGATGATAAGTTTGATTTCACTATATTGGAGGTGATAAGTTTGACTTCACCATATTAGAGGTGATAAACTTGATTTCACCATATTGGAGGTAGTAAGCTTAATTTCACTGTATTGGATATGATAAACTTGATTTCACTATATTGGAAGTGATAAGTTTGATTTTATCATATTAGAGGTGATAAGCTTGACTTCACCATATTGCAGGTGATAAGCTTGACTTTACCCTATTGGAGGTAAGCTTAATTTCACCATATTGGAAATGATAAGCTTGATTTTACCGTATTGGAAATGATAAGTTTCTTTTGCTATTCTAGGAGAGCATGTTTGATTTTACCATTATATAAATGTTCTATTCGAGTCAAGAATTTCATGATTTTTAACTTGACTTTTGATTGTGGAAGCAATAGGAAATATTTTATATATTAATTTTCTTTGAATGTCATAGCAACATACATCTCTTAAACATTAGGGAAGAAAATTTTACTTGTCCCTAGTATTTTGAGGTGAAGAAAGAACCCTCAATCACCTTTTATATTGTATTTTTGATGTCTCAGCTCTATGCTTACTTTGCGAGCATTTGACGAGTGGCGCTTGACTTTTTTGTCCATAACCATTTGATGGTGAAAAATGAAAATATCAGCTAGTGTAAGCCCTAATGGATTGAGTGCCCACTCCAAATGCTTCAATGTCATGCTTTTCCTTAGGCATTTGAATGAGAAAAGGTTTGAATTTACTTTCCCCATCTCGTTTATGAGAGGATGGATTGGATATTTGATTGAGCATTTACAATGGATACATAGGCAGTATGCCCCCATCTTGTCATTTATTTTTTTTTGGAAGAGAGTTATTGCATATGCTCAAATATTTTAGATGTAAGTATTCTTTAATTTTCATCATTGCATAGAATAGCAAAGGTGTATGGTACTTCTTTTTGAAGAAAATATCCCATTTTGATCAAAAGGAGTTTTTTTTTCAATAGGTTGGAGTCCTGCATCCATAATGGAAAGATTATCACTTGATAATGGATAGGGTAAGAGATCTCGGCTTATATTGGAATGATCATAGAATCAAGGGGCCTAGGGAGAGATATGCCCCAGTTTTAATTACTTTAGATAGTAGTTGATGACTTGACTAGTCGGTTCAAGTGGTTTAATTTTGATTGCTTAGAGGGCTATCTTGAATGCTACCTTGAAGCTTCTTCACCTTATTGTTCATATCACATCTTGGTAGGGCAAAGAATAAAGTAGAAAGATATTATTTTCATGAGGCTTGTCTTCTACAATGTCACATTGACATGCTGGAGTAGGATACGCTATAGCAATCGGCTCTATTAGCAAGCAAATATATTGAACGACATTTGTTGAATCGTAGTACCTTAAGCTGACAGTTCATTTTTTAGAATGTCATATTGGTATATGAGTTTCAAGAGAAGTAACCTTATAAAGTGATATTCTCTTTTTGATTGTGATACTGGAAGAAACAAATAATACAAAGTATATGTGTTTGTACTTAAAAAAAATTTCTAGAGATTCATTTTGAAAATATTTTAGTAGACAGGTGATATATCCTTTCATCTTCAATTAAGACCTCCTACTTATTCGGGGCTTATTGAAGTTTAGGAATGGCTTAGTCTCAGAATATGGTAAGTCACCGACCAACCTTCCCTTATACCTTTTCCCCTAATACAATATTTTCTTTAGGAATATATTTTTTTTGGCGACTTTGTTACTTTCACTATGTTATTATCAGTTAGTTACTTCTTTTGACTTTGACTTTGATCTTAGATATCTCTTAATCTCAATTTTTCAAGGTTTATACATCCGCAGATGCCAACTGGCACTTACTCTTTAGGTGATTTTTCTTGATCGATAACACACCAAGATGATGTTGGGTTAATCCTCCTAATTTTGGCATATGATTCAATTTTTTCCCCTTTTTTATTCTTTATTTTTTTATTTCTTCTTTTTTTAGCAATCTCATTCCTCTTTTAAGAATCCAAGGTTTGTAGGCTCATGATACCAACCGATTCTTACTCTCTAAGTCCGTCTTTCTTGGTTTGATTTTTCATATGAGATTTATCTATTTGAGACTTTGTTTTATTTGTTTTTTTTAGGGGATTGATCTATTGCCGCTAGGAAGAAATTTTTGAGAGATTATCTTTTGATCTATTATCTTTGAAGCAAATTCCCTAACAAGATTTTAGTTTTTAACGGATTGGTTGCCATCTTTTAGACTTGCTTTTTTGAAATTAACTTAAAACATTGGTAGGCAAGGGAGGTGCTAAGATTTCAACTTCATCATATTTCATCATCGACCATCCTTAATTTCATTACTCTTTTACTTTTAGAGACCTCATTTCTAAGATAGAAGGTATTTCACTGAATACTAAGAAAATTTTTATTTTATTTTCATCGTAAATTTTTTCATTTTATGTTTCTTAGTGGATTTTTTTATCTTTTGCCTCAAGAAGTATGACATACATACTTGACTAGTTTATTTTGATGTGACTAGACGTTTCATCATAGGCTAAGTCTTTCTATGTTATTAATTTTTTGTGCTTTTGAAGCTTATGCAACTATTTGACTCTTTCATGTCATAGATTTGGCACGAATATCCTTTTTCTTAGATTGAATTACTCGTCCATTAATTATTCTGATAGTAAAAAATGGTGTTATTCCTTTCTCAATTGAAGAAGGTTAAATGTGTGTCCTTTCTTTGTCCTCCTTTAACCCTTGTAGTTTTAGAGGTGGAGATTATAGAATCTACCTCTAAGTTTGATCTAGCATCCAGAGTTGACCAAACACCTTGTTGGTCCTTCGTTTGGCAAGTCCTAAATGATCAAAACCAACTTTTGCCTATTGTTTAGTCTTTAAAAGACTAATACCCTAGTTTGTGCCAATGAGTCTTTTGTTTTATTATCGAGTTTTATTATCGAGGTGAACTTGGCCTCTGCCCCCTCGATGAATATAGTCTTTGCCCCTTGAATGAGACGTCTTTGCCTCTTGCATGGGAGGTCTTTGCTCCCTGAGTGAATTTAGTTTTTTCCCACAATGTGGGAGGCAAGGGTTGATTTGTACTAGACAAGTGGAGCAATGAGTGGATCAATGATAGCATTAACAATGCTAGAAGAGTAATACTATTAGTAGAAGTAGAAGCCCCATGCATAAATTGAATAGAGTTGGACATAGCCTACTAGCTGATATGAACTACAATTTTTCCCACGATAATTGTTAGTTTATCATCAAGATTTAGTATAATAGCATTTGGCTTTAGTCCTTTTAAATGGATTTGGCCCTTTGTTTTTGAGTGGATTTATTCTTTGCTCTCTGGATGGAAGTACTTTTTCCTCTAAATGGGAGGTCTTTACCCCCTAGATAGGAGGTCCTTCCCCCCTGAATGGAAGATAAGGAGTTGATCTATACTTATGTAGACTCCAATTACCTCTACAGCGATCGTTAATTGATAAAATACACTAGAGATCTTTCATTGAGGATGAGGGTGTAAATTAGAGCAAGAGGATCACTTAATAATGTTTTTTTTTTCCTTTCTTTTAATAAAAAATCAATCATCAACTGTTTGCTTTTTTTTATATGTGCCCATATAAAGTAGGTTTCTCTACTTGGAAGATAAGTTAAATCCCATTAGGCGTGCCAAAATTTGTGAGATTGAAATCGACTATCCGAGATAATAAAAGACCTCAGGGAATAATCTCAAAAAAATAAATAAATAATATGATAATTTGAATGCATAATTAGGTATTGTAGAGATCTCAATTCCAATAGGTGCAAATTCCTATTATTAGTTGCCCCAACAATTATTAGAAACCTCCTAAAGTGAAAAACCTACCTAATAAAATAGAGAAACAAAAGAAAAGAAGAAAATATTATTTAATTGATTTGAAAAAAAGGGACACATGGCTCAAATAAGGACATACCCTCACTTTACAATGAATTCTAATATGGAATGAAAGAAAACACAAGGAAAAAGAAAAAGAGAAAGTGGAAAAGAAGCTTTATGCGTGCTGCTACCCCGCTCCTGTACGCTAGATAATGTGGAGTCTGACTTGGACTGGTCTTAACCTGATCCTTGGCGAATGTTGGTAATTTGATTTGGTGGTATTTCCTGGCTGGATATGGAAGGCAAATAGGGAGTTTGAGATGTCTCCAATAGCCTAAGCATTGGTGATAGCCTTTTCTAGTTGAAATATTTCCGTTAGCTTAGTGGCGTTAGCGATAACTTTTTTTGATTTGAAGTATTTCTGTTAACCTGGTAGTGTTGGTGATAACTTTGTTCAACTTAAAGTATTTTCATTAGCCAATAAGGTATAGGTGATAACTTTATAGTTTGAAATGTTTTCATAAGCTAAGAAGACGTTAATAATAACTTCATTCAACTTGAAGTATTTTCATTAGCCGATAAAGCATAAGTGATAATTTCATAATTTGAAATATTTTCATTAGTAAATAGGCTCTTGGTGAGAACTTTATTTGAAAAGGCGTCTGACTGACTAAGTGAGTTCAAGCATGCCTTTAGTTCAATTTGCATAGTTTGAACTATTTTCATTAGCCAATAAAGTGTTGGTGATAACTTCATAATTCAAAGTGTTTTCGTATCCAATGAAGCGTAAGTGATAACTTCGTAGTTTTTTGAAGTGTTTCTATAACCAATGAGGTCTAGACAATAATTGTTTTGATTTTGAAGTATCTCTATAACTAATGAGACGTAGGCGATAACTTCTTTGGACAAAGTACCTCACTGAATGACTAAACAAGTTCAAGTTTGCATTTAGTTCGATTTATATAGTTTGAAGTATTTTTGTCAGCCAATAAGATATTGGTGATAATTTAATGGTTCGAAATATTTTCATAGTCAATAAAACGTAAGTAATAACTTCAAAATTCTTTTGAAGTGTTTTCATACCCAATAAGGCATAGGCAATAATTTTTTTGATTTTAAAGTATTTTGATAACTAATGAGACATAGATAATAACTTCTTTGGACAAAACACTTGGTTTCAGTAGGTTCGAAGATTAACCTAATTTCGATAGGTTTGAAGACTAACCTAATTTTCACAGGTCTAAATGTTGACTTAGTTTTGGTAGGTCTGAAGGATAGCCTATGATGTGAGAGGAGTCACAAGTAGTTACAGTGATGATAGAAATCGTCGATACACAAAGGGTTGTGGATGATCGCAATAGTGATGGAGATTCGCCAATGCACAAGGAGCTACGAGCGACCACGAGCATGAAAATGATTGTCTGCAGGCATAGATGCGATAGAGATGAATGAACTTGCAGGTGACCGTGAGCATGACGGTGAGCTAGTTCCCCTTTTTTTTGAATTTTCTCCTCTGATTCTCCTCTAATGTCTTCTTTTTTTCACTTCTTAAAAAAAAAATTTATCAACTCAATTTTTCTCTTTTTTTTAAGGAATAATTACCTGTAACCCCCTGTAATTAGTCTTAATTACCTACAACCCTCCGTAATTTTCGGAATTACCCACACCCCCCTTTTCTCAAAATATTTACTTACACCCCCCTCATTATTATTTAATCAAATTTTTTTCAAAAAATTTTGATTTTACCCTCGGTTATTTTACAACTAAACCCCTAAAAACTTATTTTTTATTATTTAACACCTCGAAATTCGATTTTTTGCAAATAACACTCCAAAATTATTCCGATTTATAGAAAAGTCCCCGAAATTCTGATTTTTTCAAATACCACCCTGAAATTATTTCGATTTACAAAAAAGTCCCTGAAATTATTGTGACGGCGGCAAGGGTGGCGGCGCGCGGGCGATGACACCGGAGGCCGGCAATGAGAGCGGAGCTCGAGGCGGGCTCGCTGTCGCGCCCGCGTGCCGGGGATGGAGGCCGAGGCGTGGCCGTCCGCGCCCGCGTGCCGGGGACGGAGGCCGAGGCCGGCGCGCCAACACGCGGGCGCGGACGGCCTCGGCACGCAGGACGAAGGCCGAGGCCGGCGTGCCGGTGGGCCGTTTGCACCCGTGTGCCGACGCACTGGCCTTTGCCTCCGTCCTCAGCACGCGGGCGCGAACGGCCTCGGCCTTGGCGGTCCGCGCCCGCGTGCCGATGCGCCGGCGCGCTAGCCTTCGGCATCGCCGCCCGCGCGCCACCACCCTCGCCGCCGTCACAATAATTTCGGGGACTTTTCTATAAATCGGAATAATTTCGGGATGGTATTTGCAAAAATCCGAATTTCGGGGACTTTTCTGTAAGTTGAAATAATTTCGGGATGTTATTTGCAAAAAACCGAATTTCGAGGTGTTAAATAATAAAAAATAAGTTTTTAGGGGTTTAGTTGTAAAAGAACTGAGGGTACAATCGGAATTTTTTTGGGAAAAATTTGATTAAATAATAATTAGAGGGGTGTAGGTAAATATTTTGGGAAAAAAGGGGTGTGAATAATTTCGAAAATTACGGAGGTTGTAGGTAATTAAGACTAATAACATAAGGCTACAAGTTAATTATCCCTTTTTTTAATTGGCTAAATTTTTTTTTTTTTAAAGGCCAAAGGAAAGGATTTTTTTCCTTTCAAAAGCTTTCTCCTTCTTCTAACTGGCCCAAACCCACCTCCTCTTTGTTCGCTTGGCCAGGCCATGGTGGCCTGGGATTCTTCCCGGTCAGATTCGGCCGGAAGGCAGTTGGGAAGCTCGGAGCTAGAGGCAGCGTGGACCAATTTGGGCTAGTAAGAGCAAGGGAACGAGCAGCGACGTATGGTGGAGGTAGCCTGGACGACGCCTGGGCGAGGTCGGGGGAGAGGCAAAGCTCGTGTGGGGGCGGGTGGTCCAGCTTCGCCAACAAAGGGGCAGCATGGGATCGGCAACGACTGGCTTCAATTTGGTTGTAGGCTACGGTGTTGGTCGGCAGAGGTTTGGAAGATGGGCGATGGCTCAGGTGGAGCTCACGTGGAGCGTGAGCCAGGCTTCACGAGTGGCCGTGGTGGAGCTTGCAAGTCGGGCAAAGCTCCAATAGTGATAGAGTGGAGATCATCGAAGGTGGTGCTGAGGTGGTGGGATGGAGCTCGGGCTTGGATCTAGTGGCGAGGAGCTGCTTCCAGCGAGGAGGAGGGCATGAGAAGCCTGACAACGTAGAGTAAACAATGGATGACAAAACACTCTCCAAGAAAGAAGAAGTAGAGGAGAACCTAAAGCAGAACAGAAGAAAGAAATTGAGATAAGAACTCACTCTTGCTATATACTTTTCCTTCTTCATGCTCGGCCTTCGGTCCTTTACTTTATGGTCTCTAATCTCTGATGCTGTTCTCCTTTTCTATAGTATCACTAATCATTTTTATAGTAATCGAAAAGATAATGAGATTGAGTTAATCATGATTCGAATTTTGAATGTGAAAGTTTTTATTTGTTTGTTCAAAATGAGGATGAAATTTTTTTGAATGTGGATTCTCTATTTTGATTTGCATGAGTATAAGATCGTCAGTTAAAATGTTTGAATCAAAGACGAAAACTTAGTTTAAATTTTAATATTACAAATGAAATTATATTTTTTAATGAAATTACGAAATTTAAAGAGGTTATTTGTAAAATTTTTTGGAAGATTTAGACCAAATTATGGTTATTTAAATTTCTGAGGTTTTTTTAAAAAATATATATTTATAAAATTTTAAAATTTTTTAAGTCCGTTTTTAATAAAATTTGGACTTATTTATAAATAAATTTTTTTTTAGGGATTTATTTGAGCAAAATTGGGATTTTAGGATTTTATTCACGAATATAAAATTTTGGAGGGGTTCATTTTCAAATCCTATATTTTGCGAGACCAATTTATAATTATTGATCTTTCTAGAAATTTATTTGTAAATCCTAAATTTTGCGAAAACCAATTTATAATTTTAGGATTTAATTAAACTTTTTTGTAAAATTTCTATCCTAGAGATCTATTTATAAAATAATTATATTTTTTATTTTAATTACTTTTTTGATAAATTTTAGGCCCACTCTTGATCTTGGCGCCAACGCATGCGCCCTCTCTCTGGCCTCAAGCCGGCCTCGCACTCACGTCCTCTCGCCAGTCTTTGCTATGAGACTAACATATGACTCAATTCAGTCGCATCATCGCGGTAATTTTTGGTCTTAAAAGTTTGCACAATTTCGAACCTGAAACTCTGATACCACTTGTTGGGGAGTCACAAGAGTGTCAAATTAAATCCATATAGCGAGCCAGACACCAAATCATCCCAAAAGCTTAAGCTCATGGGATATGGGTCTTTTTCACTATATCTATTGGACTCTATCTATTCAATATCCGATGTTGGACTAATTCATCACACGAATTTTTTAAGAATTCATATCTCCATTGAGCTCAATTTTCAATCAAATTTAATAGTAATTTAGATTCAATTGAACCATAATTTAGTGACATATAAGTTTCAATTGAGATTTTATTTCAATCAAATTTTATTATGATAAAAATTATCTCAAACACCATCAAGTGATCAACAAATTAACAAAAAGAATGAATTGTAGATGGATCGACAGAGAGAGAGTATTGACCTAGGTTTTTTTGGAGGATTCAAACTCTGATCTGATCGAGTTGGACAACGCGATGGATTGTGCTCGATGATGCGGGCTCGCACTAGACGGGTGCATAAGAGAAGAAAACGAGGTCGATCAATGATGGTGGGAGGTGACAACAGCCTAGATTGCATGAAATTGCTAGAGAAAAAAGAGATGGGGTATTGGTTTTGGTCTCCAAAAATAGATGCAATTATTACAATAACTATCTCGGTGCTAACGTTTTAGTACTGGAAATATTCAATATTAGTGGCACTAACAGAAATATCATAGCTAATATTTCTAACATTTTCGGAGCTAAAAATATAGTCCCAGCAATGTTTTTTCATTGTCAACACTTCTATTAGCGTTGGATATCCTTACAATGATAATGTTGTAGTGTTCGATTCAGTCTTTGAGTGTCACATGACACTAGTTGAACTTATTTTTTAATATTATTTCTTGACATAACTTTTAATTGGAGTTCATTTTCCATGCCTTTCTCTCATTAATTACCAATCGAATGTCCCTTTTCCCCATTACAGTGATTTTCTCTTTTTTTTTTCACATGTGCAACCTTCTTCGGCCTTTCTTTTGTAGCAATAATTTTTTTCAATCTTTCCTCTATTGTAGTGACTTTTTTTGGTTTTCTCTCCACTTGCACAATCTTCTCTAGCTTTTTCTCCATCACAACGACCTTCTCTAGTCTTTCCTCCATTATAACAACTTTCTCTAATCTTCACTCCGCCTACACAACATTCTCCAACCTTTTTTTCGTCTACTCGATCTTCTGTAATATTTTCTCTATTGCAGCAACCTTCGGTAATCTTTCTTCGGCCGCATCTTATGTCTACAAGGTATTTATCAGTTAGCTTATATTTATTTACTTTTAGTTCATATATACTTATTATGTTGTGTACTTTTATTTAGTTTTTTATATTGTATTCATTTGACTGATATTATGTATTCATTTTTTATCTATATGTAGTTAGCTTTTTATGTTTTGATATTTTTTTCTTTATGATTAGGGGGTGGATAAATTGATGTGATTTGTATCGTACTATGCTATTGGAGAACTAATATGGTTATTGAATGTACTTCTATTTATATTCATTTACATATTGCTATTATCCAACTAATTTCAAAAGTAAATACTTTGTATATAAAAATAAATATTTTTCAAATAAAATAAATACATAATAATTAAAAAATAAGTTTTAAATAAAATATAGACATTATAACAAAAAAATGAATCTTTTTCAAAAAATATGAATACATAATACCGAAAATGAATACTTTTACAATAAAATTTATATTTTATTATTCTATACTAAATACTCTATATTTATGAGGTTAGGATTGTGCAAACTTCTAATATTCATTATTTATATATTATTATCATTCAATTTATTTCAAAAGTGAATACTCTATGTTCAAATCCAAAAACAATACCGAGAAAAATTGTTAAACTTGAGAACAATGGTTGCTTTATTCATGGATAAAAGTTATTACATAGAACCAAATATAAACATTTAAAATTATAGGTACAAATATAACAATTACTTCTGAAATACACAATAAAAGTCTCACATTATATATTCTTATTCGTCAAAATTAAGAAGAACAAGTATATTCATATCATTGAGGATGAAATACACCAATCATATGTTATTGAACCTAAGAATTTACCTTCCATATATTTTTCCAAAAATAAAATATATTATCAAAATAATGAAGATGGAGAACACACATCCTCTATCTTTATATTATATGATTACAAACAAGTTTTTAATAGAAGTTATTGGAAAATGAATCTGAAATCAAATGGCCAAAATGGATTTGAAAACGGGTTAAAGATATGATCAACATGAAAATTTTGAGCAATGGATTAGTTCATTTTGAGCAATGAAGGGGTAAGTTCATTCATTAAAAAGCTTTTGCTGATTTTAAGAGATCTACCTGCTTTCAGGGACTGAAAATAATGGGAAGGTTAAATTGAATAAAAAAAAATAGAAGGGGATAAAAAAAAAATTTTCCTCAGAAAAATATTTGGGCTGTTTTATTGGGCCAACTATTGCATGCCCAAGACAATGGTCGGGACAGCCCATCACCATCTTTTGATTTGACGAAACTACACCTGATGCATCACATGATTTCCTTGAGACAACCAAATGCTCGCGAGCAGTGAAGCAGAGTACCTTTCTCTCTTCTTCTTGTTCTTCTCTCTCTCTCTCTCTCTCCAATGGCGACACCGAAAGGTCGTGGAATCGCGTGCACGCGCGTGCACCAGGTTGGAGCACTCGCCCTCGTCGCCGTCACCTTCCTTCTCGCCCGCTCCCTGGACCGCCCCTCCTCTTGCTTCCCCTCCTCCTCCTCCTCCTCCGCGGCCCTCTCTTCCCCCCTCTTCGACCACTCTGGGACTCTCCGATGGCCGCAGCGCGGCTACGGATCGGCGCTCTCGATAAAGATCTACGTCTACGAGGAGACCGAGATCGACGGCCTCCGGTCGCTGATGCGCGGTAGGAACGGCCGGATCACCGGCGAGTCCTGCTCCAAGGGCCAGTGGGGGACGCAGGTGGGGAATTTTTGGATTTCCTTCTTGGTGTAGCTGATGGTTTTTGATTTTTGGATGCTTAGGTTGGGTGGTTTTTGGTTGGGTGTTAGGTTAAGATCCATGAGTTGATGATGAAGTCTAGGTTTCGGACGATGGAGAAGGACGAGGCGGATCTGTTCTTCGTGCCGGCGTACGTGAAGTGCGTGAGGATGAATGGCGGGTTGAATGATAAGGAGATCAACCAGACTTATGTGAAGGTGCTCGTTTCCCCCATTTTGCTTTTGTTTTTGCATTTATGTGTAGTAGCTATTTAAATGGTTATGATGCTTTGAAGCTACGTTGGTGACATTTCATGCTAGTTTTTGTGCAATTTTTGGAACAATTATGATCAAAAGTTTGTGATTGGCAGTCAAGAACTTGTATTCAAAAGCTCATCATTCTCTAATATGGCTTTCTAAATATTTTTTCTCTGGGTAATTGTTCTGCATCGATGGCAGGTTCTAAGCCAAATGCCATATTTCCGTCGATCCGGTGGTCGTGACCATGTGTTTGTCTTTCCCAGGTATGTTACTTATTATTTTGATTTTTGGAAAGCATGTTTCTTTGCAAGTGTCTTTGATTGCTTTTGGTGACTTTACTACCTAATTGTGCTTTATTAGTGGTTCTCAGCAATAGTTAGATAATCTTATACGATAAATGCAGCGGTGCTGGTGCTCATTTGTTCCGATCCTGGGCAAAGTTTCTGAACCGATCTATCATTCTCACTCCAGAGGTACTGTCTACAATATTCTCTGTAGTATATGTTGCTCTGGCAAAAGAATGGTTAATGTATGTGTTGGGCTTATCCTTTGAAATTGCTAGTGATTAAGATCTTATTGACTAATAGCTTGGAAAAGGCAACTCATTTTGTACCTAACTGCAGTTCTCTTAGCAGATTATCTAATGCCTTCTGTACAGGAATGTTGAATTTTGTTTTGTAAAATTTACAAGGATGTTGAATTTTGTATTGCTTTTAAATGTGAATGCTATGTTCCTGTAAAATGCTTCTTGTTCCACTTATTTGTAGTCAAGAGTAGCCAACATAGTGTTCTCAATTCCTGTCAGTCCTTATAAACGTGCATCTTGTCATTGTTTTGGCAACTCACTTCCTAGCTTCCACTTGACATGTAACTTGTACTAAGGCTTGTATGTATATATTTGTTACAGCTGCAAGGAGTCATGAATTTCTTCTTTTCTCACCTTCCTTGAAATGAAGATATATGTATGACCATAGGTAGTGATTGTGCAAGCTTATTTGTAACAGTGCTTATTTGGATTATTTTGTCTTGCATCCTCTAAAGCTTAAGTACTGCTAATATGATACATGCTCTAATATTGTGTCTTTCATTACATATGATAAACAATTGAACAAGCTTTTTGGTTGTTTGTGTAGATATGCTTGTTGTCTTTTTCTTTATGGATATTTATCTCATGTTTTTGCTCAAAATATATTTATCTCATGCTGCTGGTCTTTTTGTTTTTTCCAGGGGGATCGGACAGATAAGCGAGACATTAGTGCTTTTAATACATGGAAGGATATTATCATCCCAGGGAATGTTGATGATGGCATGACTACATTTTATAGTTCCACTATAATTCAACCGATTCCTTTATCCAAGAGGAAATATTTGGCAAACTTTCTAGGTCGTGCTCAGGGAAAGGTTGGTCGTCTTCAACTGGTGGAGCTTGCAAAGCAATATCCTAATAAGGTTAGTCTTTTTTATGATTGTAAACCAAAATTAAATCACAGTGGCAACATTTGTGATGACTTATGTGTTCTTTTATCAATAATTCTGAACTTTGTCTCTGACTTCTGGAGCCTAACTTAAATGGAAGCTGTAAGATATAAATTATGGAAATGGGTTCCTGTGGAATTAATGATACTTTCAGGGACATCAAGGGGAAAAGTTGAAAAGAGTGACATATTGTCACAGGATCATTGGTTATTCTAGTTTCATTTGTAAATTCATGATATGTTGTGCCCAAAAGGAAGTTAAATGCTTGAATTCCGTACTTCTTCAGTGAGATGAGTGTTATAAGTTTCTTTTGGATGTAAATCAGTTTGTATCAGCCTCAATCTGTTGTGAGCAATGGCTAGATGCTGAGGAAGGTGATAAATGCTCTCACCAGGCTGATTTCATAATAGACTGATGGAAAAAATAATAATAGGTGAAGGAAGAACTCTTCAAGATTCTGTTTTTCTGTTATGATTAGCAAGTCGATGGTCTGTTTTGTTTCTGTTCTTTCTTATTTTTCCTTCAATTTACTACTCTGGACTGCATGCATATTTACTTTGTCAACAGTTGGAATCTCCAGAATTGAAGCTTACTGGCCCTGACAAATTAGGAAGAACAGAGTACTTCAATCATCTGAGAAATGCCAAATTCTGCCTTGCACCCCGTGGCGAGTCATCATGGACACTTCGCTTTTATGAATCTTTCTTTGTGGTCTCTCTCTCTCTCTCTCACTCTCACTCTCATTTTATTGACATGCTAATTATACTCGTGTTACCTGCTGAAAATTTATCTCAGTTAGCTTGAAACAGGAATGTGTCCCTGTCATCTTATCAGACCAAGTAGAACTCCCTTTCCAGAATGTGATTGACTACACTCAGATATCTGTCAAGTGGCCATCCACCAGGATTGGGCCTCAACTCCTTGACTACCTGGAGTCAATACCAGGTGAACTTAATGCTACCTATAAGATTTTTCCGCTACTTGCTCCAGGCCATTCTCTCTGTGACCTGATATTGTATTTCACCAGATGTAGTAATCCAGGAGATCATAGCTCATGGCAAGCAGGTGCGCTGCCTCTTTCTCTATGCCCCAGAAACAGAGCCATGCTCAGCTATGGTGGGGATCCTGTGGGAACTACAGAAGAAGGTGAGGCGATTCCACCAGTCCACAGAAACATTCTGGCTTCATAACGGCTCTGTTGTGAATAGGAACTTGGTGGAGTTCCATGATTGGAGAACTCCAGTTCCTTTGCCTTAATAATACGGATGCCAGACTGATTAATTGGTTGCAATTCTTTCTTGTCTCGACGGCAGCAATACACATTATAAGCAAGGAACATCAGTATAGATTGTTGAAGAGCTGTACTGGAGCTCATAATGTGCAATACTTTGGTGTAAAATTGCTTTTGCCGAGTCAATTCTTGGATTCATTCTCAGAGGCAATATTAAGGAATCCATGGTGACCAACTAGCAGACTGGGAATCTCAACTTAGGATGTATGAGTTGCATTTTATTGTAGTTTTTTTTCGCATTTCATTTACCACTGACAGATGTGGTCTCTTACATGTTTGATCAATTGCCGCTTCTGTTATGGTTTTGGTGGGAACAGGCACAGAAAACACATGCTTGGTGAGTGTGAGTAAAAGAACCGAAAAATCAGTATATTATATGATATCGATCGAGAACTGTACAAAATTGTACAAAAAAAGGGGCTCTCAATGTAAATTGGTATAATCTTAGTATTCAATTTTTGTAGAATTATAGAACTGATTTTTATTCTAATTTTATATTTTATAAAAAAATTGGTGAATCGAAATTGTATTAGTTTTAGATAAGTATATAAGTATTATATATGTGTGTATAATATATATGTTATATATATATATTAAAAGTTAATTTTAAAGTTTTAAGTTTCGGTCAATACATTTTGATTTAAAATTAAATTTTAGATTTTAAAAATATATTATTTAATTTTATATATTATATTTATATTATAAAGTTATTTTTTATTTCAGATGGCTAAGATTTTAATCGTAGGTGATAGTAACTTGAGTTTGAATTCTAACCATAGCAATTTTTTTCATATTTTATGTATTTTTCTGCCAAAAAAAATTATTAAATAATTTTTTAAAATATAAATATGATTTTTTTAAATATTATTAAAATTTTTTTAACATTTTAAAATCTAAAGACAAAGTTTATAAAAAATAAAAAAAATAATTTGATCGAGACCAGAATGAATTAGTTTATTTGAAATGGTCAAAATAATCAGAATGCATTGATTCCAATGAGTATCAAATTAATCTCAAGACCAAAACTTAAAATATTGTTTAATTTCATATTGATGTATTTTTAATATCTTTCTTAATCTCCATTCAAATTATAGTTTTAAAAAATATCATAAAAAATATTATTTCATAAATTATATTAAATTTTAAAGTATTATAATCGAATATATTATTGTCCTTTGAATTTTAATGATAATCATACTAAAATTTAACAAGTTTCTTATGTTGTATTAAGCTTTAGAATTATTAATGATAATTCAAGTTTGTAAAAAATCGAGTCTCAAGATTAAAACTTAAAGATAATTATTCGAAAATAAAGATGATAATATCTTGAAGATAAAACTTGAGAACTAAGATAAAAGCTCAAAATATACTTCAATTGTGAGATCAACTCCAATCTTATAGGTTTAAGTTTTCTATTTTATATTAAATAAAAAATTTGATAGTTTATTTGAGATTTAAGTTAACACTCAAATTCATCTTAAAATGTCTTTATTGGCCTAGCATTTTATTCAAAATAAGTTATGAGACAATGTCAAACTAAGGAACTAAAATTACAATAAACTACTTTTTTTTGTTAATTAAAAATGACTAAATTTTAGGATTCGATCACTTGAATCCAGCAGAAATACTTTTATTTTACCGATATCTTTGGACGCCTGAATCTCATGATCCGACACTCGAAGATTTAAAAAATGTAACTTTTGGACTTTTCTTATTCAGAGTTCGGATGCTTGATGTTTTTGTTGGACATCCAACATTGTAGAGTTCGAGTACCCAAACTTGACGAGTGAAGGTTTGAATCTGTGACATCATCTATAATGACTAGTTCAATTTTGACCATTAAGAATACTTTGGATACCTGAACTTTTATAGTTCGGATGTCCGAACTTAGTAAAAATAATCGGGGGTGATTTTTAAATAGCTAATTCTCTACTCCAACTATTATACAAAAGTTTGGGACGTCTTTGCTCAGAGAAAAACTTAGGTTTTTGTATTCTTAAAGGAAGATCTTCTTCCCAAAACCTTATAGCTCCAACAAGAGCTCAAATAAGTATTAGTTTTTAAATCCTTAAATGTCCTTATACTTTAAATTTGAGAGACCTTGTTGTGAATATTCTTATCTTTTTTTTCATTCTTTATTATCGTAACTCTCCTAGATTATTAGAAGAGAAGTGTTTTTTTATGTTTTAGGAGAGTGGTGAGAGTGCTCACTTATCGAGTTATGAGGAGTGACCGATTGGCTCCGGTAGGGAGTAATATTTGGTGTGGAATTTATAAGTGTGAGACTTTGTCTTAAAGAAATGACAACTCTAATAAAGAATTTAAGTTCTCAAAATTGAGACAAGAGTCGTAGAGTAGATGTTATTGGTTGTTGAATTACGTATATCAGTTTGCACTCTTTATACTTCCTTTTGACCTTATGCATTTATAATAATATTGATTGAAAATCGTTTCATATGTTTAATTGTAGATTGATTATTCTTTTATATTTTAATTATTTTAATAATTCTTGAGTTTTGATCATCTATTTAGTTTGAAGGGCTTTTGGTTCTTTGTGCTCTTAATAAAAACTTATTTTATTATTTTTTTTTTAAAAACCTATTTCTTCTCTCAAAGATTACCAATTTGGACTAATATATGTGAATTTTAAAATTTGAGAAATTAATATACCGATTTTAGAATCACTTTAAAATCGATTTAGAATAAAATCCACTTCTCAATCTCAACTGGTACGAATTGGATTCTAAAATTTTAAAAAATCAAAATCTAATTTTAATTTTAAAAATTATAAAACGGTACAGTTTATCAAATTCACTTACCACCAATGCTTTGGTTTTTTGCGAACATCGTTTGTAATTTTTCGATTTATAATCTAATTATTTTATCAAAATAAATGAGCCCCTATAGCTCAGTGGTAGAGCGTCAGTCTTGTAAACTGAAGGTCTGTAGTTCGATCCTGCATGGGGGCAGGTTTTTTTAAAAAAAATAATTAAGAGAGTTGTAAATAATACCCTGATCTCTTCATAATTACGAATAAATCCTTTAGATTTAGACCCAGGCCAGTGCACGAATCTTCTGAAAAGGCTTTTTGGGCCCCTTCCTCTAATTATTTTGCCAAAATTAACTGCAAATCGTAAACGAGTTGGGGACATTTTTGTAACATTATGAGGAACTCACTTGTAATTACAAAGATTCTAGGGACTTGTATATCTGTATGTGTCCCATTAGTTTAATGAGGCAAACAGCAAACTAATATATATTGTCAAATAAAACCAATAAAATCTTTTCTAAAATTTATTTTTTATAAGAAAAAACTAATTATTCGTTACCAGATTATTTAAATAAGTCTCAAAATTCTGTTGGCGAGCTGCCCAAGAAGACTTCTGAACAATGACTAGAAATTCCGGCAACAAATCCTTTTGTGGTGCCAACGGACTTGAAAATTCACGTCGCTGCAATACACGGTTTGAGAAGTGATATCTTGCTATACGTCTCTCCTTTGCAAACAACGAAATGAAGAATACAAACTGAACTCTGTAATCTACAAGGCAAAGATGAGTTCTCGACTTCTGCTATTTTCCACTTCAACACAGCTCACAGACTTTAGATTCTGCAAACGCTCCAGCATGGAACGTATGTTCTATGTTCCCTACACTGAGCGAGCTGCATCCGGGAACCTTTCGCACATCGTTCTCCGTCTTCACCCTCCACATCTTCTCTGCTTCCTCCCATTTCTCCGATGCAGCACAAATGTTCGACAAAACTACGTACTTTGCGTCATTCCTAGATTCAGCATTTGAGCTCAAATCGCTCATCGCTCTATCTGCCACCTCTCTGTCTCCATGTATTCTGCAGGCTCCAAGCAATGCACCCCATACCGTTTCATTTGGCTTCACTGGCATGCTCTTGATCACCTTGTACGCTTCGCTTAGCCTTCCTGCTCGGCCCAGGAGATCAACCAAGCATCCGTAGTGTTCCACACCCGCAACTATTCCATGTTTCTCAATCTTTTCGAACATCTCGAGTCCTCTCTCAACAAATCCTCCATGTGTGCAAGCTGAAAGTATAACAAGAAATGTCACATTGTCAGGCTTCCCTCCTGTTTCTTCCATCTTCTCAAATAGCTCGAGAGCCTCTTCACTTCGACCGTGACTTGCAAGGCCTGAGATCATTGAATTCCAGCACACGGTATTTCTTCTGTGCATCCCGTCAAATATTTGCCTTGCCTTCTGCAGATCTCCACACTTCGCATACATGTCCACCAAACCATTCAGCACAAAATGGTTCCTGTTTATCTTTTTCTGTTTGATCAGTTCATGGATCTTCCTCCCCCTTTCCAGGGAACCCAGCTGCGAACAGGCGGATAGAACACTCGCTATTGTGAACTCGTCGGGCTCAAAACCGTGCTCCTGCATTTGCCTGAAAGCACCCAAAGCTTCCTCACAGTGACCAGTTTGTGTGTACCCTGCAATCAGTGTGTTCCAATTCACCAAGTTCCGCTTCGGAATCCGATCAAACATCGCCCTAGCCTCACAAGCCTCTCCCTTTTTGAAGTACCCATTAACCATCACCGACCATACAAAGAAACTCTTGCGTGGCATTTGCTCAAACACCTCCCTTGCCGCATCCATCTCGCCATTAAGAGCATAACCATGGACCATCACAGTCCAAGTTACAACTGTCCTCATCCCACCCGCAGTCCTATCAAACAGCCTCCTCGCAGACACCATATCCCTGCTCCTAGCAAACCCATCAATCATCACCGCCCATGAAACCGGCGTCCTCTCCGTCATCTCCTCAAACAAATCCAAAGCCGATACCATATCCCCATTCATCGAATACCCTCCAACCATAGCATTATAAGTTACCACACTCCTTTGCGGCATTTCATCAAACAATTTCCGCGCATCACCAACAACCCCACACTTAGAATACATTGACACAAACGTGGTGCTGACCAGCAGCTCAGAGGCCACTCCAACCTTTAAAGACTCGCCATGAAAGCACTTCCCAAGCGGAAGCGACGAAAGAGAACCACAAGCTTTGAGAATCAGAGGAAGAATTGGCTGCTCGATTCTTCTGGGAAGGGATTTGGCGTACAAAATCAGGGCTTCTTTGAGGAATCCAGAAGAGAGATAGGATTTGATGAGCTGACGCCATTGCCGAGGGCTTTGGTTTCCTGTGGTGACATAGATGGAATGCAGCTCTCTCAGAGAAGCTTGTGCCAGTGGCATTTTGGTAATTTGCTTCGCTTTCGAAGGGCATTGGTGGCATTTTAAGTGGACTTGGAAAATGGAAGGATTTGGGGTAGGAGCACGCGTCGCCTGAATGCCGATCGATCTCGGTGATCGATCGCCGACGATGCTGCTGAGATCCCTGATGGCCACCGCCTCAGCTGGCTGCCATCGATTCCTCTACGATCTCTCCTTGGGGGATTCCTCCTCTCGTTCATCTGCTTCGCTGGCTACCGGCAAGAGGTGCCTCTCTCGATTTTCGCATTTTGATTGATTTTTTGAGTCTTTTTATGCTAATTTTGATTGATTTTCTCTGACTTTGGAATCGGAGCATTTGGTTTCCTAAATGCAATCCGATTCGTATCTGGTTTTATTCTCTGTTTGCCTGTAATTTTTCTTCGCAATTGTTATATTTTTTCCCTCTATTTCAATTGGCATAGATAAGTGGAAGATTTAGATTTGGTTTGGTTACTTGTCACATGAAGATTTATCTGTGAATTTGCAATCAGGTTTGCTCGGTAATTATCCTCTTCTAGATTGCGAATTTGATCTATATCTATATTCTTAATTTGGAGAAAATGGCTTAGAAATGTGTACAGCAGTTTTCTCTAGTTGTCCATGTTGATCTAGAAAACAACGGCAAAGCTGAACTCGTGCGATTTGTTTCTTGTTTTGTCTGCCGCTGCAGCAATGCTATAATACTGGCTGAAGGCCATTGCATCACTGAAGGCAGGTGGAGTAAATCCTCATCCACATAAATTCTGTGTTTGAATGTCAATAGCAGAGTATATCACAAGGTATGGAAACCTCGGCTACTGAGAACACTTTGAGGTATTGAAGGCAATCCCTTTGGTAACTGTTTAGTAACTTCGTTATATTCTATATGTTCGTGAAAATATTATGTTCTATATGTTCATCTATTTATTACATTTTTCTTATCCTAAAACTCCAAATGCAAAATGCAATTTTCTGTTTTTTTTATAGATCGATGCATGCATAATGCATTCAAGTGAAATGAAACAGTTACCATCAGCTGTTGGTTCGCATTTCTGTCAGATTAATCTCTTGTTAGAAGGAAGATGAAATTTCTTGACTAAAACCCTAAATTATTGTTTTATCCCACGTTTCGCTGACAGTTTGTTGGGCACTTCTTGGAAGAGGTATAAAACCCACTCATTGTTAATCATTTTAGATTGTGAGTCCATTAACAAAGTGGCACAGATCTAAACCTGTCTTCAGTGAGGACTTTGTGATATTCATCAATGGTTTGTCCCATGGCTCGCTTCTAAATTTTGATCTTGCTTCTTATTTCTTGGCTAACAATACAAGAGTTTCTTATTCAGTTATGCAACAGAATTGAATAACCCCCGTTGTACAAGGCGAGCGTTTTGCTGAATGGCTAAAGGTAATTGTTGTTAGACTGAAGCAAAACTGTAGCATTCTTACTACTGAATAATCTAGCCGGACTGATCTCGTTATTGTGTATTAACTAATTGCAAGCCATTCAAATGATTTTGCTGTTAAAAATTAATTTTGAGTTTGCAAAATCAATTGATGATCGATGATCAAGAGACAATGAGGCAATGGCTTTGGATGGAACATATTGCACTGCTCTTGAGTATGGATTGTCTCTAACCGGTGGTTAGGGGTGTGCACTATTCGGTTTTAACCGATCCGAACCGACCGATCATAACCGAATAACCAATTCGGTTCGGGTTATTCGGTTCTCGGTTCGGTTTCGGTTTTGAAAAAAAAAAAATTAAATTTCGGTTCGGTTTCGGTTTTTGATTTTCGAAAACCGTAAAAACCGAACCGAACCGAATTATATATATACCTATATACTGCGGTTTTGGTTTTGGTTTTGGTTTAATCGGTTTTGAGCTATTCGGTTCGCTGCTCTCTTTCTCTCCAAATCAAACCGAATTTTCCCTTCTCTTAATCTCATTCCCTTCTCTTAATCCCATTTTCCTCTGTTTCACCGACGACGACGACGACAACGACCGTTTCACCGACGGAGTTTTCTGGGTTCCCACCGCCTTTCTCGACGACGACGACGACGACGATCTTTTTCGAGAGAGCGAACCGGAGATAAAAGGAACCAGACAGGGATGTGCTAGGGTTCTTTCACTGGTGAGATCCGGAACGGTTTGGGTTCAGATCTGAACTTGCCGATGGACATCTGGACGAAGATGGAGCGCGGAAAGGGAAGAAGATGCCGTTGCAGCGTTGCTTTCCCTGGATCAGATCTGAACTCGGACAGATGAAGCCAAGAGAAAAGGAGCAGCGGCACCGGGTGCAATAGCGTCCAGATCATCCACTTCCGCCACCGGGTCGTCTTCTTCAGCTCTTCCAGCAGTACCTCCGCATCCCCACTGCCCACTCGGACCTCGACTACGCCGCCGCCGCCTGCTTCCTCTCCTCCCTCGGCCGCTCCATCGGCCTCCAGGTGGGCTTGGGCTTGGGCTTGGGCTTGAGCGTGAGCTTGGGCTTGGGCTTGAGCGTGGGCTTGGGCTTGGGCTTGAGCGTGGGCTTGGGCTTGGGCTTGAGCGTGGGCTTGGGCGTGGGCTTGGTCTTGGGCTTGGGCTTTGCAAAATATTCGGTTCTAATTCGATTATAACCGAACTGAACCGAAATATAGAACCGAAATATTTCGGTTCGGTTCGGTTCGGTTTTATTACTGTTCGGTTCGGTTCGGTTTTGGTTTTTGAAAATTTCGGAAATTTCGATTCGGCCGGTTCGGGTCGGTTCGGTTCGGTTTTAACCGAATGCACACCCCTACCGGTGGTTGGGCTCTGAGAATAGATTGCCTCACCGTGTTGTAAACAGACTCAAAATATGAAGGTCAGCATCATATATTTTTCTAGTAGCATGTTTCCTTCTTGTCCATCTGAGTGTGCGATCTAGATTTTTACCTAACGTGATAAATTGTAGGATCTCATCCAATTTTCCTTGTCCTTTCTTGTGCAGGAATTTTTGCGTTTACCATCATGAAGCCTCAGGATGAGCCTTCTAAAGCTTGTATTATGAACTAGCATAGAAAGCATCAGATATTTTATGTGCTAAGAAAATTTGGATCGAGTTTTTTTGCGCTTAGTTCACATCTTTGTATTGAACACAATGCCACTAGAGTGGAATTGTTATGGTGTCAGTTGTAATTAATTAATTTCATGTTGAATAATTGGACAACTAGGGTTGAGTATATATAATGAAAAAAATTGATATTTTATTATCTTAGGTTTTTGAGATAGTTCAATTTGTCACTCTTGAACTCCCCAACAAGTGATATATAGAGCTTTTAAAAGGATTGAATCCATGTTCTCTTTTTTATCATCACACTAGCAACAAGCAACAATTTGTGTATGCTTGTATCTGAGAAAAAAATATCTCTGTAGTCCGAGTTGTGTGAACATTTGTTTAAGTGTAATCCGACTCAATTCAGTTTTTTGTTGTTCAGGTGGGTTGGAAAGCAAAGAAACTGGGGGGCCTAATCCTGAGGCACGGGTATACTTGCTTAAATTTTGTGGGTTCTCTAATTTATTTATGAGCATTTTGTTCGGGTTAAACAATCTTTTTTCTTTCATTCGTTCCTAAGGTTAATGTTTGTGTTTATTTAGGAAGGAATCTCCGCGTTGATGTCTCTTCCATTTTTCTCGTCCTCTGTCCAAATGGCATGCCATTTCCTTCTTCAAGAGGCACAATAATTTATTAGACTGTTTAGCTCATGATAATAATAATAATAATAATAACTTTTAGTGGTGCATGTGTTTTCTCATGCATGTATTAGATCGGAAACTGTGAATTTGGTTTGCTGACCGAACTGGAAATTCTCGGCAGTAGGCTGGGCCTATATTTCATGCAACTTGGACTGCCTTCCTGCATGCTTAGCTGATTCAACTGTTGTTATCAAGGGGTGTGCTTTTCGTCAAATTTTAATTTTTTTATTTGAAAAATGCTACATATAATTCTTTAAAATTTTCTTAAATGGTATATTTCTCTTTTAGACTTGAAAATTACATTGTTTTTTTTTCTAATTCTGGTCGCAAAAAATGTCTTTCATTCTGCTGACAGTTTATCATGGATTAAATTTTGTGAGAATAATACTCGATCTCCTATCTTTCTTTGGCAGGTCGGTATTGAGCTTCATCGCCAACTACGAGCTTTCTCTTTCGAGCTGCAGTGATATTTTTGTTTGAAGTTTTCTCTTCGATGAGAGAGGAATAAGAAAAAAGAGTAAATAAAAAGAAGAGGGATGGAAGGAAGGCTGCTGGAATTGGTTGTCCCGTGCCGCTCCAGATCCGGGACTGAAACGGGACAGGCAAAGGCAATCGGTTATTTTTTTCACAGAGCCATTTAGAGATGCATGTTCAATCAGAAGAATAGCAACAAAAACGCAATGTCGAGCAGAAGAAGAGTAACAACAACAATAAGAAGAAAAAGAACTAAATAAAATCTAGAAGAAGAAGAATAAAGCAGAAAAATGATATGGAAACATAAGAACAGCAGAAAATCTGGAAGAAGAAAACAACGGAAAATCAAGACGAAAAAGAGCAGCAGCAGCAATAGAAGATGATGATGAAAACGAGAAGAACAAAAAGAAGAATAGCAGGAAAAAAAAAAATACAACATAAAGCTCAGAAGAAAAAAAAAGGAGCAGCAAAAGAAGAAGAGAAGAACAAAGAACAAAAAGAAGAGCATGAAATCTAGAAAAAAGAAGAAGAAAACAGCAGAAAATTAAGAAAAAAAAGAACAGTAGCAACAGAAGTACTATAGAAAAGCAAGAAGATCAAAAAGAAGAAAACAACATAAATCAAGAAGAAGAGAAGCAACAGGAGCAGCAAAAGAGAAGATGACGACCAAGAAGAAGATAAGCAACAACAGCAAAAAAGAAAAAGAAGGAAGAAGAGAAGGAGCGGTAGGGAAAAAAAAAAAAGGGACCAAAGCAGCAATAATAAATGAAGAAGAAGAAGAAGACCGAACGGTAACAACAACAAAACCAAGAAGATGAAAGAGTGAATCAATCTCGATCAACAATATTTCCGGCCAGCGTCCGAACACAAGGGCAAAGCAAGCTGCGGTGGCATCCAGCGAGAGAAAGGGCCACCCGGCTCTTTCCGACGATTGCCCAAAGACGAGGCAAACGGGCAGTGACAGCATCCGACCCAGACCAAGGGCCACCGTCAAAGTAAGGGTAGTTTAGACTTATCCATAAGATTGGAAACGGCGTTTGGTAAAATGTCCATCATATATTTCAATCCGTTACGGTGGAGGAACTTTTTTGTAGTATAAAGAAAAATCTATAATATTTTTAGCTCTACGAAGGACATATGCAATATGATAAGATTGTGAGGTGCCCTATGCAATTCACGTTGATACAAAAGCTTTTTAAGGAAGCTTGTCAGGCTTTAAATGGGATTTTCTGGCAGCGGTGTTTGCCTAACCATCCTTCGTTCGGATGCCTTATGGACTATAGATTTTGTGTAGATTGCGGCTGGACACAGCCAAGGAGGTCATTCTCCGGGCGCTTTGGCTACCACGTTCAAGAATGTGCCACGCTATGTGTTTATCTTCTTTCTTTAATCCGCTCGTCCTCATCTTGAAAAATAATGTGAAAAGAAGCAAAAAAATTTATTGAAATAAATGGAGCTACACCCACCAAATTAAATGGAGGAGTACAAACTTGGGATGGGCCAGCAAACGGAGGGCCAGCAACGAAACCCCAAGCTGCATGCAATCGATCCCCAGTCTCAGCCACATCGATCAGTCATTTAATAACCAGTAAGCCACCATTGCATTGTTTGCATCCATTCCCTGCACGGCATGATACTCTTGTCGAGTTAAAAGAGATCGGCGATGATGATGGCATCATCGATTCTCATTTTTTTTTTTTCAAAATTTCCTCTGATTTATGAACTATCTGTCAAATATGCTGCCAATAGGCAATAGCTATATAGATTTCGTAGTTTACGTTTTCCTGAAAAGACAAATAGATATCGCGGGTTGATGTGGACTTCGATCTAGACTGATATCTTGAACGTTGCTTTATATGTAGTATATGTATGAACTCCCTGTCGTTTTGACTTAGTCTTGATTATTAGAAGACCAAAGGGGCAACCCCGGTGATGAAAACAGATAACTAAAAATAAATCTTGGTCTCGATTATGAAGGGTGTCAATGAGTCAAATTTCAGCGAGTTGATATCGGCTTCAACTCAACTCATTTGAGGAAAGGCCGGCTTGAGTTCAGCTCTATTTTAGATTATGAGGTCTGGAGCAAGCTCCAATTTTGGCTCTTCTTTCTCGCCGTCATACTCGCTGTTGTCCTGGTTAATTTTCTTCGCTGCTTGTCCTCTCCCTAAGCTCTTTTCTTATTGTTGTTGTCAGTTGAGAAATCGAAAGAGTATCGAACCAAAATAATATAGTGAGCTGGACATCAAATTATTCCAAAAACTTGAGCTTATAGGATAGGGGCCTTTTTTACTATATATATTGGACTCTATTTATGTAATATCCGATGTCGGACTAATTTATCACATCTGACATTATAACGAGATCTCTCTTCATATGTGATTTGACACATCAATTTTAACACCTTTAATCAAGAACTTTTTTATTCGACCAGTTCCACCGTCTGACCCATATCAACGGGTTTTTGTTTCATTCTTTTGATTTTTTAAGAGAAACTAATATGTGACTCAATTCAGTCGCACCATCACAGTAATTTCGGTTTTAAGAGTTTGAATAATTTCGAACCCGAAAATTCTGATACTATTTATTGGAAAAATCGAAGGAGTATTGAATCGGAATAATATAATAGGCCGAATATCAAATCATCTCAAAAATTTAAACCCATGAAAGATAGGTCTTTTTTACAATGTATATATTGAAACTTATTTATTTAATATTTAATGTGAGATTAATTATTATACCTGATATTATAATAATTATCCAACTTTTGAATGTTGCCACGACTAATGAACTACTTTGATGGAGTCGGCCAATAAAAATTCATAAATTATGCCTTTACTCGACAGAAGACATCGCTGCCGCCGGAGAGGAAAGTGGAGGAGGAGAGTTTTACGCGGGGCACAAGATGCAGTGTCGGGGGAGTAGAGCAAGGAGGTCGAGGACGCATGATTATGACAAGATCAAGGATGTCGAGAGAGGAGGTTGTGGAAGCACGGAGCTGAAAATGAGTAGGATTTTTGAGAAGGAAGAAAAAAATAAAAAATTATATAATATCATGTACATATATAAAATTAGCGGAGCTGACGAGCTGGAACTGAAGAGCTAGTTCCGAAACGAGGTGAGTTTTGAGCTTAAATCTAGCTCGTTTACAAAAATGAGTTGAGATAAATTAACGCCTCTAATCTCATCTAATCTCATGTAATCACACTGGATTCGCTGAGACCGACACTTTCAGCTCAAGCATTAAACTTTCTCTCGAAAACCAAATTCGAATAATAGAAAAAAAAATTAAATTAAATGACTTCGTAGCGGTGTGTCAGTTTACAGATTGCATGTCCGGAATCCTGTTCCGAGGTCCTGGTCCTGAGCTCCAGCGTGGTCTGGAATATGGGCCGTGCCTGGATCGGGTCTTGTTTGACCCGAGTTGGAGGCTGAATCATTCTGACTAGACTTGGGCTTGGGCCGACATCCAGACCAGACTAGACAGACACCAACAAAGCTAATGCCACGATAAGTCACAAATCTGACCGAACGCCTAAAGATTCTGATATGCGAAGCTACGTGACGCTTTTCAATTGCTGCCACGTCAAACCGGTTCCAAACTCATTTTCACGAAATAATATAAAATTTTTCTGCCTTAAATCACGTGTTTGCCGGCAAGCTCGATAGATTCGTGCAGTAATATTTTCTAATAATTCGGCGAGATCTCTAGAAATTAAAATTAATCACGAAGGAAGGTGACTCACAACACGCAAATTTTGGCATTTTTTTTTTGTTAAATTATACTTCGAAATCACATGCCGTAGACGGGCTCGCGATTTTTCTTAATTTTTTCTTATTCTTTTGGCCAAAGTATATTTAATTTGTCCGAAAGTAAATAAACGAAATTAATTTATTTTCGTCTATTTTTATTATTTGATTTCCTGTAAATATTTTTTAGAAATTAATTCATCTTTCCCCATTTTTATTCAGAAATAAAATTTGTTTTTTATTTTGATCCAAAAGTAATTTTTACAACTGATATTTTAAATTAAAATAAGATTAATAATCTTAATAAAATAATAATATAATTTTAAATAAATAATATTTTATATATTCATAATTATATTTGTAAAGTATATTTTTTATATTTGAGAGTTTTTAACAAATAATCACCTATTTTATTGTGAATATACATAAAATTACCTATCTTATTACTATTAGCAAAAAAATTACTTGTCTTATACTATAAATTTGTAAAAATTACATCGATTGAAATATTTAAATTTTTTTTAATTTAATTTTATCAATTAAATTGATATGAAATATCAAATTATTTTCATTCGATTTTTTTTCGAATAATTAATTATCAGACAATCAATTTAACAAAACTGAATTTTAAATATTCAGTTTCATAAAATCAAATAATCGATCTCTGATAAAAATTTAAAATAAAATAAGCTATTTTACCTACTAGTTTAATATTTATTTAAACTAAAATCAAAAGAAAATAATCTCGATTTTTTATATTAATTTTAATTGATAAAAGTGAATTAAAATAAAATATTTTTTAAATATTGTAATTGAGATGATTTTTTGTAAATTTATATTGTAAGATGAATATTTTTTCATTAATATCAATAAAATAGGTTATTTTTCATACATTTATAATAAAAAAAAGTCAATCACTAAAAAATTTTATATTTTATTATTTTCGTACAACGGAATGTTCTCTAATTTTGTAAAAAGGCATGCAAAATATTTATTTAGCAGGTTCATCAACCGAAAGAAGGACAGATGCAAAAGAAAAATATTATTGTGCTAAGTTTCCTTTTTTTGCGTAATAAGTCACATGGTTATTTTTTTTTTAGTTTAAAAAAAATTCAAAAGTATATTTTTGTTGGAAAATATATTTTCTACTGATAAATATCTATACCTAAAAAAAAAAAATATATGAAAAAAAGAAACTCGGGATTTTGCAATAGGCACGTGCAACATCAATACGACTCCCATACGACTCTACGCATAATTAACCAATTTTGCGAGAAGAAAAAAATTGCAAAAAATTAAATGTGAAACCCCGCAAACCGCCAAAATCCTCACCATCTCCTTTCCACGTGCCCTACGCAAAATTAAATGAATTTTCCTTTCTACGAAAATAAAAAAAATACACGAAAAAAAAAATGAAGACACAGAGCTTCGGCAGCGTCGTCAGGGAACGCCAGTAAACCAGCATCGCATGCATTTACGAATATCTTTTCCATTAATTCCACAAATTTACTTTTTTCTTTCTCTCTATATAAACCCAGCGAGGAAGCAAAAAATCTCCGAAGAAGAGTTTGGTTTCCTTGTTCTTCTCCATTTCTGAGTTCTTTCGAGGTCTTGCAGCGGAAGCAGAAGAGATGCGGGTCCTGCATTTCTTGTTCGGGATCTTCGGTTTGTGCTCCTCCTCCTCCTTCCCATATTTTTCATTCTTCTTCTTTTCTTTGCTTTTTATTCTTGGGTTTTTGTCCAGGAAACGCGACAGCTCTGTTCCTGTTCCTGTCGCCCATGTGAGTAGATGAATGAACTCCTGATTTCTTGGATTCTGATTGGCTTTCTTGTGTTTCTGTGGAGAAATCGGATGGATTCTTTGTTTTATTTTTTGTGAAAGATATTTATGTATTCGCTTTTGCTAAAGTTTTCTTGATGGAGACGATGGGAGGACTCCCAAATTCTGTGAATGATTGCTGAATTTTTAAAAGCTAAATGGAGAATATTGTGGATTTTTCTCCGGTTTTTCTTTTGTTTTTCAGAGGAAGAATGCTTTTGGAACTTGATTGTTTGCTGAAATAGAGCTGAACTGTCAGTGAAGCTTTCAGATTTTGTTGCCAGAAAATTTATTTCCAATTTCATTGGAGATTTTCTTTCTTCAGAAATTACAAGGAATACTATCTGTTTCATGGATTATGTCTGAAAAACCCTTTATCTTTATTTTTTTATGGTAATATCAGCCGTTCTTGATACGGAACGTTTGTTTGAAGTTGGGATTCTTGGGCTCTCAGTTCTGTTTTAGTACTTTCTTGATGGATAATCCCTCCCATTCGTTAATGTTATGCATGTTAATCTATACAAAATTCATGGGACTAATGTCGATTTGGATCAAAATGATTTCTACGATATTTTTTGTGTGTTTTAGGTTTGGCTTACTTGTTGATCACTGGGAGTAAATCCTAGAATAATAGAAAGTAATTTAGGATTTGAAATTCTTCTGGCACATGCTGTCTCCCATGTTCTAGAATTTGAAATTTTTCTAAATGTTCATCTTACATACTCAACTCGATGAATTTTCCTGATTAGTGTTGATTACTCTTGGTTGTGAAAAGTTGCCCATCTTTCACTTTAATATGAGAAATGATGATTTTTGTCCTTTTTTCTTCTGTGGTTTCAAGCATGGCAGCTTAATTTGGAATCAACTCCTTATTAACATAGACATGAACTATTAATTAAAATCCTAACTTTAGATTCCTTCATTAAATCAAGTGAGCTGTCAAAATATCTGTTAGATTCCTCTGAATTCTTCCTTCCTTCAAAAACATTGGAAAAAAAATCTGAAATTTATATATGATATTCTATATGTATTTTTTTTTTTTTTTGAGTCAGTGTGACATTTCGGAGGATCATAATGAAGAAGAGTACTGAGGATTTTTCAGGGGTGCCCTACAACATGACCATGCTCAACTGCCTCCTCTCAGCTTGGTATGCTCCCCCATCTCCTTTCCCTTCTCCGCTTGGTCTTATTACCAAAAGCAATAAAAACACAAAAACAAGACAGCCAAGCGTTTTTGGTTTGTTTCTAAATTCCATAGCCAAGCAATAAACAACCTTCATATCTTCTAGTCTTTATATGTCAATATGCTCAGAATTTTGGCTTTATTACTCATTTGGCAAAGTTTTTTCATGTGCCTGTGTTTATCTGGTTGTTTATATTATCTTTATAGTTGAGTGTGAGAATGATCTCTTATTTGATGATTTGTGCTTTACAGTTCTAGGGTTTTTTCACTCTTAAGAAAATGATAAATTTGCCCCAAACATGCATGGTATTTTACGAAATCTATAGCTCCTTAGTAAAATGTGAGAAAGATGATCAGTTTTGTTTGGTGATTCATGAAATCTAGTTGCTTCGTACCGTTAAGAAAACAATAACTTCGTCAGTAAACATGCATGGATTATGGAATTTTCTGATATCTATAGCGTGATTTGGCTTTCATGCATTCTAGTTCTAGGGCTTTCTTCTCTTAAAAAACAATAACTTTGCCAGACACATGCATGGAACTTTACTTCTCTCAGTAAAATGTTAGAAAGGTGAGTCTTATTTGGAGATTCATCTAGTTCTAGACTTCATAATGTGGACAACACAATTACTTACAAATTAAAATGTTAAAAAGTCGGCTATTTCTGAATATTTCCCTAGTTGTTCATTTTCATACAACTTTTGCAAGAGAACTACTTCGACAACATTTTATTTGACACAGTTCTCAGAAATTAAGAGGAAAATCAAGAAATAGTGAATGTTCAGTAATTTGCAAGTGCACTTCTAAATTTTCGAAGTTTTACCACAAAAGGAAGAACTTGTTGATTTTCTCTTGTGTGAAGGTACGGTCTCCCATTTGTGTCTCCAAACAATCTCCTTGTCTCCACTATCAATGGCACAGGGGCCGGCATCGAGGCCGTGTACGTGGTCATATTCCTGATCTACGCCCCGAAGAAGACCCGAATCCGGATGTTTGGTCTACTAAGTTTAGTACTGTCAGTGTTTGCGACAGTAGCACTAATCTCCCTCCTGGCTCTTCATGGCCACACCCGAAAACTCTTCTGCGGCTTTGCTGCTACTGTCTTCTCCATCCTGATGTATGGCTCACCTCTTTCCATCATGGTAATGCTTTATTGCTTCTCTCTCTACTCGCAAATTTACCTTCTTATTGTTCGAAAAATCCACTTAACTTGACATAGACTACTTACTTTCGGCAGAGGCTGGTGATCCGGACCAAGAGTGTGGAGTTCATGCCATTCCTGCTCTCTCTGTTTGTGTTCCTGTGCGGCACGTCTTGGTTCATTTATGGGCTTCTTGGCAATGACATCTTTGTCACAGTAATTTTGCAATATTATCATTAATCATCAGTTCATTATTCGTTAATCATTCCGGGAATATAGTGACTATGCTAAAATTTCACATTATTATTTGCAGGTACCAAATGGGTGTGGATCTGCTCTCGGGGCTGCACAGCTGATACTGTATGCCATCTATCGGAAAAACAAAGGCGAAGCTAAACAGATGCTGCCATCGACTGAGATGAGCGAGACAAAGCTCTACAACAACAGCAGCAATAACAACAAGAAGAAGTACAACACTGACAAGCCCCACGCTGCGGCGGCGGTGGCTGATCAGGCGTAGGAGTCGTCGGGGAACGAGGAGGAGGTGGTCAGTGCTTAGGGTTTTCTGATCTTTTTTTTTTCTTCGTGTCGTATGCTTTGTTTTGTTTGATTGTTGGCAGTGACAGTGGAGCAAACTGGGGTTTGATGAAATGATTAGATGAACTGAGCGAATAATTGCAAAATCTATGAGCAAATAAAGAGCCAAAATGTTCAGGGAAAAAAAAAGAGGGTTGATCGAAGTATATTGCTCATTTGGTTTCAACTTAATGACTTCCTTGTTGCTTAAAAAAAAAGGAGGCCTAGGGTTGTAAGTGCAAGTTTTGGTGTTGTGCACGAGCTTGGGTGTATACAAAGGTTGCCAATATCATGAATATCTAGGAGGTATGTGCAGAGAATTAATTTACAATGTAATTCGAATGTCTTCAGGGACATAAATGAAAAAAATGGTTAAATATGAAAATCCCACTTTTCTCCTCCCCGCGGTTTCGCCCTATCTTCTCCTCTCCTTCGGTTTCCAACCCAAATCTTCCAGCCAGGAACCCTAGATCTCGTTTCTCAGGTACGCCCAAATCCATCGGTTTCGAGGTTCCACAATGGATTCTCGCTTTGTGAAGGACTTCTTCCTCAATTTTGGTGTTTTAGGGTTTCGTTTTGAGCTTCTTGTTCGATGGATCCGTCCTCGAGCCAGCCGGATTTCGATTGCTTATTCAAGATTCTATTGATTGGAGATTCAGGCGTGGGCAAGAGCAGTCTGCTGCTGAGATTCACATCTGATTCTTTTGACGATCTCTCGCCCACGATCGGTGCGCATTTCCTTTCTTTTATGCCAAGGTGTGATTTTTCATGAGATTGCTCGCGTGGATAGTGTGCAAGGATTGGAGACTGATTTTATGGTACTGATTTAGTGCTGAGTATGAGCTGCATGCAGGTAGAATGAACCTAATTGAATCCTTTATGAAGGCAATGCTTATATCAGCACTGGTATTTTAGTTTCTAGTGGTTTGAATTCTGATTTAATGTAATCGTGATGAATGTATTTGGCAGGAGCTCGGTTCACATAGCAGCCTTATATTAGAAATATAGAAATTAGTTGTTGTCTGCATTTTTGTAACCTCCAATGGGAATGAACTTGTTTAGTGAAATCATCGTGATGAATCATGGTGTCATTACCTGAACTACAATTATTTGTAATGCAAGCAGTTATACAGTCATCTGAGAAATTTCCAAACCAAAGCTTCACCGGATAAGAATGAAATCTGCAACAAGATTCTTGTGAGATGAACAAGTCTAGGAAATTACAAAATATAAACACTGTAATGTTTGTAGGGTAAACAAATAATTTAAACATACCATGGTATTCAAGAAAGGGTATTTTCATCATTTAGGGACATAACATGGTGCCAAATGACAGGGACTTGAAAGTAAATCTAGGTTAAGGTCCAGGAATGGAGGGCATAAATTCCAATTAACAAGTTAAACACCATTGCTTTCTTGGTAAATTTTTAGCACAGCCATGGCACATTGTAGTTAGCTAGTTTTCATTCTTAGCATGGTCCCTGAAGGTATCATTTGTGGACTTGTTATGTTGACGTTGCATGCCATTTGGCCTTTGCAGGTGTGGACTTTAAGGTAAAGATGGTTTCTATGGGGGACAAAAGAGTAAAACTTGCGATCTGGGATACAGGTGATTCTATTACCCATTAAATTATTGTTACCTTTCAAATTGTTGCTATTTGCACCAAACATACCAAAACCCATATTCTTCAATCCTATTTCCTACCCATATAATGAAGCTATATCTTATCCTTGGAATTGTGTTGAATTAACTAAATGATGAATTTATTGGAGAAACACTTGAGAAAATTAGATTTCCGATCCTCTCATTCATTTTTATATAATTCATTTTTTCCCAAATTAACCAAAATTACATTCTTTATTAGTCCTAGAAAGTTTCTTTGTTGTTCAGTGTGTCAGCAGACAGAAAATTAACACAATTAGCATACTTTGTTATGCAGCTGGACAGGAGAGATTTAGAACCTTGACAAGCTCATATTATCGTGGGGCACAAGGGGTCATTATGGGTATGCAAGTCTGCTCCGCAATTCTAGTTTCATTATTGAACTTCACATTGTAACCTTTTTTTCTTGTGACCTCTGAAATGACCATCATTCTCCGTTTTGTTTATGACATTCAGCATTCCCGTTAAGCAGTTTGGTTTTTTAACCATGGGTGTAATTTAAGTTTCATGTTCTGCAGTAATTCTTGAATGTTAACATTTTTTTTGGAATGTAGTCTATGATGTGACTCGAAGGAACACATTCACTAATCTTTCTGATGTATGGGCTAAAGAGATAGACCTATACTCAACTAACCAGGAGTGCATCAAAATGCTTGTTGGAAACAAAGTTGATAAGGTAACTATTGGAGCCAACTAGCCTACCATTTTCTTTGCCCCTGGTTTGTGGAGCAGGTCAGCAAAAGTGGTGAACCTTGATTTAACCAGATGTCGTGTAGTTTTCGTATATTTATAAGTATTCGGACCATAGGTGCTATGGTTCTCATTATAATTTAATGTATAAACTGAAAGCATCCTTCTTTTTAAAGATGGTCCTTGTATCTTCTCAGGAAAGTGAAAGAGTTGTCACAAGGAAAGAGGGCATCGACTTTGCCAGGCAATATGGATGCTTATTTCTGGAATGTAGTGCTAAAACAAAATTGAATGTGGAACAGTGCTTTGACGAGCTGGTTTTAAAGGTATGAACATTCTGAATACTTAAAACTATGTGCCCCTCGTTGATGAGGCAGATATCCTTATAGTCGCTGAGTGCTATTTTGCATGATCTCAGAGAAATATATATATATTTTTCCTGAATGAGGTAAATCATGTTAAATGCTAGTATTTTCAATTATGCTGGTTTGTAGCGATTTGCACTACAGGGTTGTACCTTTCTGCTGATCTAACCTATCTCAACTAAAATTATGTGGATTCTGTTTTTTTCAAATTTCTCCTCTTTTTCTTCCTATTCCACATTAAGCATCCATAATTTAACTTTTTGATCCATATTTGTTTTTTGCGACCCCACTAAGACTGTAGTTGCAGGTCACTGATGGTTTTTTTGTAGAATTTTCAGAGGTAATTCTGCATCAATGTGCTAGGCTGTTGTTTGCAACAAGATTATCCTGTTAAAGAGTCCAATATTTGAAACCAACCATGTTAGCTCAAACACAAAAATTGTCTGGCTGTGTACTGGATGGAGCCTACTCAGGAATAGTCCAATGCATAACTGGCTACAACCAGAAATAATATTGGATGCAAAATTTGTGGCCTGGGAGAATGCTGAATTGAACTCTTCTTTTGTTCATTCTTACCTTTGAGCTAGTAGAGCGGTTGCTGTTTCAAAGGCAAGATCTCTATTGTATGACCTGGTGATTTTGTAACATTGTGCAGGTCCTGGAAACACCAAGCCTCTTGGCTGAGGGGTCATTCGGGGTGAAAAAGAACATTTTACAGCAGGATCCACCGCAAGCTGGTGCTTCTTCAGGTAGCTGTTGTTGATTGCAATCTCTGCACGACTATCTGAGTTCTACATTCTCTTGCATCGTATGGTTCCTCTTGTTGCTGCATTGCTAGGTCTCCATTTTAATTGTTGCTTGATTTAATTCAATTTCTTCACATTCATTATTGCCTTTTACCATCATTTTCCATGTAAGTTAACTTCGTTTCATTTTTTGGTGGTTTTGTCTCTTGGGTAAACACCCTATTTTATTGAATCTCCCAATGATTTTGTCTGTGATGTTGATCAGGCTATGCCCCAAATTAAGAAATAGTTATGCTAAAAGCATACGAGTTTCTTAAAATTGTGAGCTATTCCCCTTCCTTTTTAATCTGGACATGGACATTGGTATGTATGTCTTGAGCAATCATGATTTGTGTTGGGGGGTGAGGGAAGAGCCAATAAGTAGTGTTAATCCAATTTTGGCAAGCCCTTGAATATGCAATATAAAGATAATTTATAATGCAAAATGACTATTTCTTGAATATTTTTCTACTTAATCATTAACTTTGTTAGAAAACTAGATTTCACAGAAAAATTAGAACGAGCAGATCAAAGCATCCCCCTGCTTAGTTGCAGATTTACTTATTCTGGCATCCATGGACAAAAATCTGCTACATACCATGTTACATGTACAACAGAGCTCATCAGTTCGGAAACCATACACCATGACCATGCTACCAACCATTTGGTTCAGTAAGCATGGCTCGACAAAGCTGACCCACCAGCCCGGTGAGCTTGCACAGCACAGGGACAGTGCACAGATGTAAGGCTGAGGCAGCCGCTGATGATCAGTGAGTGCCTCTCAGGGCATGTGTGCAGCTCTGGGAAGGAGTCACACACAGCCTGGACGGCGGGTGGGGTCAGTGCAGTGCACTGGCTAATGTTCAGGTTCATCAGTCCTTCCTTATTGCAACTGCTTTGAATCGTTGTGTCCCAGATCCCACGCTTGCTCTTCATGCAACCATTTGCTAGTGAGTACATTGCTACGTCAGTTATGTTCTGGCAGTAGTACAAGTCCAGGGATCTCAAGTGAGGGCATCCATTTGCCAGTGCAATCACACTTTCATCTGCAATGGTTAAGGCATGAATGGAACAATTAGAGGAAATGAAATTGCAAAATTTAAGAGAAGTGAAGTATCCAGTTATGATGTTCAGTATCTAGATGCAAGCATCTTGCAAGTAAAAAACATGGAACAATGCTAATTCAATGATCATTCATTGGAACATAATGCATATCTAGTTACCTAAGTGCTTCTCAGAAAAACTTCCTAGCAGGGCACTTGCTCAGTACAATCAGAGTCGAACACAAACATGGTTTGCAAGGCATAGAGGATTCTTCTGGTTAAAAATAGTATTGTTAATTCTACCTTAAATTTATATTTAATTCAACCTTCTGATTTATCTTAGATCAGAATTGGATAACATCATGAAACCAATTAACTAAAACTTGGACAATATTTCTCCCAAGAACAAAAAGAACATACTTGATAAAGGAAGTTCAAACTACCTTGCTAAATTGGATTTGAAAATACGTGGCTATAAGCCTATAACAAGTCTTAGATTTGAAGATGGCTACCCAGGAAGTCTGCAATTTTTGTAGAAATGCACTTATACAACAAAGTACTGGTTAGAAGGAACTTTTTATCCTGTGAAGATTTGAGCATAGAAGGCTTTTAGGATAGCAGAGAACTACTGTGGGAATGTGATGTATGGTGACCAGACAATGGTTCACGCTTCTTACAAGGAAGCTAAGCACTTGGCATATATCTAACATGAAAATCTTGAGCTCCAAATTAACATAATTATAATACTATGCCAGACAATTATCCTCCTAGTTTCCACTAGGAACTCAATCCTATGTCGGGAAAATGACCAATTATCATCAAAAAGAACAATTTTAGCAAACCTAGTCATGCTTTTGTTTCTCAAAAAGAAAGAACACATAAGTCTGAGAAGTAAAAAAATACCTGTAATAAGGATACAGCCACACAAATCCAATGCCCTTAGGTCAGGGCATCCAAGCGCCAAACTGATCACTCCCTTATCACCAACATCTTCGCACCAACCCAGATTTAAAGACTGCAACTTATTGCAATTACATGCAATAGCCTGTTTAAAGACTCAAAACATGAAAAGCTGAACTTCTTCAAACAACTGAAGGGAAATTAAAGCCAACATTTTTCAACCTCAATACCTGCAATGCTCTGTCAGATGCAGCTCTAACACATCCACAAAGATTTAAGCTTCTCAGATTCCTGCAAAAACTAGTCAGATATGCAAGAGCAGAATCACTGAATGTTGAGCAGCCACTGATATTAAGTCTGGTTAAGTGAGGGCAACCATGGGCTAAAGCATAGAGTGACTGGTCGGTAAGTTTAAGACTTTTGCTCAGGTCCAAAACATGCAAGTCATGACAGTAGGTTGCAATAGCCTCTACAGCATCATCCTCCAGTTGAGGCATATTTTGACGCAAATTCAAGGACTGCAGCTTTGTGAACTTAGGAGCAAGTGACATCACAAGACTGTTCATGCTATTCTTGCACCTGAGACAAGAGTGTCTAGAATTAGAAGTCTATAATATTTCATTTTTTTTTACACTTAGAAAAGCCTAAATATTATTACTGGACAGAAATTTGTAAATGCTGGTGTACATAGTCACACAATAATTGACTTTTGTGTCATAGTTATTGAAATGAACAAACAACCCAACAACTAAAACAGAAATTTGACTTACAAGCCAGTATGTGATGTCACAAGCCAAAGAAAAACTGGCAAAATCAAGATCCAATAGCAAACATAGTGTTCCCATTATAAAGATTGATAAGAAACAAAGAAATATGAAAAATGATAATAGGCACATCAACGAAAAAGGGTTGCCCCAGTTAGGGTGACTGATGACAAATATGATGTTTCACAAATAATGATAATAAAAACAAGGTCCCTATATTGGTAATTGATCATAACTAACAGAAAGGTGCAGGCATGTGAGTTCTTGTACAAGAGATGCTCTAATATCAATAAGCAAGTTGCAATAGGAAAAAAAAGATGAAATAAAGAAATAGTTAGGCAGAAGAAGTGCTTGATAGCACTATCTACATGGCAATAGCAGAGATTATGTTAAGACCATCCAAAATCAACAGGGTTGCATGAATAGTTAGACCTGAGCTAATTAAAAATGAGATGCAGATAAAATTTTAACAAGATGTTGGATTACGCGTGGAAGTTGAAGACCAGGAAAAAGGAGAAGGGGGATTTCAAAAAGAAGGGAGTTAAGGAAGAGCTACTAACTAACATATGTAGCAACAAACCACAGAAAAATTTCAGTCACAATTTCTTCAAGCATTTAAAGTGAGGAAAAAAGTTACAGGTAATAAAAAAAAGATCCCACAAAGAAGAGGCTATACCGAACTGGTTAGATTCTTGTGATGTAAAGTTAATATAAGAACAGACATCACTGGTTATCAAAAGTCACATTAATGGCATGCATATTGGTATAGTGGCATAAATTCCAGACACAGCTGCTGTCTCACTTTAAAAGTTAAAGAACAAAGGGATTTATCATACCAAAAAATGAATTCTCTCCCAAGTCATTCAAAAAGCATAGTTATCAGTACCCTACAAAATCCCAAGCCCTCCTATCATTTTCATTTACCAAATTGCATTTATATAGCATATCGGCATATGGCCTTAGCATATATTTGCTGTCCAATCAAGTTCACATAAAGAAACATAGGCTCCTAAGTAAGAGAATTCATACCAAAGCAAAAGCTAATATACATATACACTTCCGGAATTGATTAAAACTGAGGTGAGAACAAAGAAAGGTATCAGTAAGCTTTACCATGACAAATAGAGATGGGTAAGGCCTAAGCAGATGGCATCTCTCCATCCAGTACAGACACCTGAAGCAACGATCACCATCCGATCATCAACGAGAGACACAATACGCATAAGCAGCTCCATAGGAAGGTCCTTCCAGCCAGTCATGACAGGCGTCCCTTCCATCTTCCCTCTCCCGTCAGAAACCATAAGGCTCCTGAAATAAACGTCCAGATGCGCTGTTGTTGGCCTTCCTCCAACCATCTGAATGGAACTCCTACATTACAAGAATAAACCTATTTAATCAAATTATCCATTGAAATATCTTGGGATCTTTTCGCACACAAAGAAGGCTTTAATCACATAATCCATTGGAAAGAAGAAAAAAAACCCTACGATTTCAATACACAACGACGCAAAGAGCAGCCCAAGCCGAAGACACAGGAAGGCAGCGAAATTCAATATTTCCCAACGGAAACCTCATGTAAAAGCATACCGATGCTTCTTAAAAGGTCATGAGCACCAATTAATTAAAACCCGAGGAAAAACTCCAACTTTTCCTAAACCCAAAGATAACTGAAAAGTTCAAATACGAAATCATTAAATCGCCCCAGTAACGAAGTAAGATCAAAAACAGCCATTCCCCAAACCCTAATTCAAACGATTCCCGTCCCAAAAAAATAAAAAATTTAACCTCTTAAACAAAAAAGACGAGCTAAAAAACTCTCAAAACCCCAGTGCCAGCAACTCCAACCAAAGACACCACGAAAATAAATTAAAGAACACCTCTCAAAATCGCAAAAAAAAAAACCACGCAATTCCAACATCTCCAGATACTAAAAACCCTATTTTCCCCCGAGAAATCAGAACACACACTGTAAATCCACCAACAAATCCGCCAAAAGAAAATCACCAGTCGATCGAAGAACAGTCAAATAACCTATCAATCACCTGCGATCTTGAAACCCAGCTCGATCGGAGCCAAAATGATCGAATTCAACGACAGAGGGGGGAGGCGAGAAGACGAAAATTAGGGTTTCCAGTGCCTTCTTCTTCTTCGATTATCTCAAAACAGAAATGGTGGGGTTTTAAATAACGAGGACGAAGCCCACGGCGCTAGCGGGCGAGGGCCCTCTCCATGAAATCTCTCCGCCAACAACTTATTTCACATCCAAATTCACCATTTCCCAAACCGGAAAGCCACGTCTGCTTCAAGGGTGATTCGGTAAATTCTTGAATGTATGCATGGGGAGTTGTTTCTGAATTTTGATATGCCGTGGAGTTAGAGGTCGAATAATTGGTTCACAAGCGATAGATTGTCGGAGTAATACGTAGGACACGTGGCGATCGCCAAGGGTACATTAGGGCTGGGTCCCACGACGAAGGAGACACGTAACGTGTCCGTGCCGGAAGCCGACAAAATCGCTTTTGTTTTTGTGAAAACTCGAAACCGCCACAAAAATTCCAGAACCGGGACTAAAAAATGGGCCGGTCTGATCTGGCCCGGGACCGAAGCCCGTAAAATTTACAGGTGGATTTCGTAAATTAAGTTGGAGCAGAAGGAGGAGAGCCAGAATCAAATGCATGCATTTTTTAAGATATGAAGAATCTTTAATCGCTAAATCAAATTTATTACTTTATTTAGGAAATAATTAATATGCTTTTGGTGAAATTATTCTGGAGAAGATACCATAAAAATTTTTCAAGAATTAAAATCATTGAGATTTGTTGTTATTCATCGTGATATCGTAAATCAATTTTATCAAATTGGTCAACAGAAATTATTTATACATGACGAACTATCAAGCCGAGATTGATTGAAGGCCGGGTCAAGATTCGATTCTCAAATGAATTGGAGTTTGGTGAGTATGTAGCGAACCGTGATGAAGTGACACACAACTTAAGGATCTCGGTGCGCGAATACTAAGTTCGACTAACCTGAAAAATACTAAATATTTTGATATGTGAGTCAATCTCTGTGATTCAAGATCTGCAACGAAGATAATAGAGTAAAATATGGCTGGTATCTTGGCTCAAATTAATGGGAATCCTCTAAATTCATTATAAATAGAAGAACACTCAACAAAAGTAGAGACTAATGCCTAATTCTTTATTTCTCCACTTTGAATTTATAATCACTGACTTTGATGTTGGAGTGCCAACCGTTGAAGAGATTCTAACAATGTTTTTCATGGTTCTTTTGTCTTGTAAATCAACAAAACTAATCAGCCCAATGGATCAAGATCTTAAAGAGTCTTTTAACCAAAATCAATGGTGAATCAGACTTCATTAATAATTGGTGTTTTTATTGAGATTTATTCCATCTTTCTATTATTGATCTAGATTGACGAAAATAAATCAGCCCAATGGATCAAGATCTTAAGAAGCCTCTCGATTGAAACCAGTGGTGAACTAGACTTGGTGAATCAGACTTTATTAATAATTGGTGTTTTTATTGAGATTTATTCCATCTTTTTATTATTGATCTAAATTGACAAAAACAAATCAGCCCAATGGATCAAAATCTTAAGAAGCCTCTCGATTGAAACCGGTGGTGAACTAGACTCCATCAACAGTTGGTGCTTTCATTGAGATTTACTTTATCTTTTCATTGTTGATCTAGAGGACTTCTAGCGACCCTCCGAGCATACATCTGAAGGTGGTGAGAGCATCTTTATCCAGGAATCAGACTAGGGGGTAGATGTTACCCATGCTTGTCGAATTCCAAAAGTCCTCGGGAGGACCTAGTGAGTAAAACCATCAAGTTATTTTGGTGGCTCGACAACCACCATTACCCTAGTCTCTAGGAGTTCCACTATCTGTTATCTTTGAGGCATCAACTAATTTTTTCTATAGCGTCTATCAAAGCCCCCTTTCTCACTTCTTATTTTTTTCTTTTCTTTTATTATTCTCATATTTTTTATAATTTCATATTGAAACTAGTTGTAAAATAAGGGTATGTCCTTACTTAAGTCATGTACCATCTCTCTTAAATTAATCAAATAATACTTTCTTCTTTTCTTTGTGTTTCTATTTTATTAGCTTAGTTTCTTACTTTAGGAGATTTCTGATAATTATCGGGGTAATTAACAATAGGAACTTGTACTTATTGGAAGTCAATGTTCCCACAACACTTGATAATGTACACAAATTAAAACAAACTCTAATTTGTGTATTGAGGTCAGTCCTTAAGGTTTTCGCTACTCCTGAACCACTGAAATTGATTCCATAATTCTGACATACTCGATGAGACTTGACTTCTCTTTTAAGTGCAGAAACCTAGTTAATATAATAGAAATATTGACAAACTAGAAATATGATTGAATGTTGATAGATTATGTTTTGCTTTATAGAAAAAGGCATCAAATTGGATCAACAAAGACCATCTCCACCCTAAGGTGTACACCATCATCCTGGGGATAGGATTGTTGTGCATCTACCCCAACCAATGGTCATTGTTGAGGTTCAAATTGAGTTTGAGACCATCTCTAAAGTCATCTAGTTCAAGAAGGCACTTGCTACTGCACCAACTAAAATTGCTATTACACAACACGAGTTTGCTTCTTATCTTCCATCAGGAGGAAAGAGGCCTAATGTTATCATTTTTAATGAGAAGGGCCATTTAGATGAAGAGCTAGAAGTCATTCCTTAACTAACAAAGATATCAATCTTTCAGAGGTTAGGATTGAAATGAGGCTTAGTCTTTGATTGCCTCTACCAAACTCTTGATAGGGGGCAACTAGAAGCAACTCTGGACACATGCATGGATAAAGAAAAACTCATCCTAACTATCATAAGTAAGGGAAGAGCTAATAAAATTTTTGGTCAACTTTGAAAGCCTATTCCTCAAATGAAGTCGACCATTACAATTCCTACCTCCAATTCTTTCACTCCATTAAGCAATTTAGAAAGGGGTAAAAATAAATCATAGGCAGTATAGTTTTACCTTAAGATATGGCAAAGGGGTGACTTACTAAATAAAATCACAAGAGTCATTATAAGGCTATAACTCAAAATGAAGACATATAGAGGGAGACCATGCACATTGCCAGAGTTATTTTTCACCATGACTCAAGGAGGGATTGCAAGCCCACACCCTAACTAGTCAAATGCCAAAAGAAAGCTACAAAGATAAGACTTACTGATGAAAAAATTCAGAAGGAAAGGACCCTTGTGAATTGATCCTTACTACCATATCAAAGAAAAGGCATGGTGACCCACTCCATGAGTAGGCTCCTAAATGAGGCAATCTAATTAATGGGAGAAATCAGTCTCAATCCAAAACCTAGACCTGATTCTTAAGGTATGAGCCATCATGTTGTGATAGATGCCTTGGTCATAACTAAGAGCTCTAATCAAGAAGTGACTATAGAAGTACTAGAAGAATAACTAAGGCAGCAAGGAAAAGAGAAGGATAAAGCTCAAAAGAAAGTCATGAAGTTGATAGAAATGATGCTACAAATGAGCCAAATATTTAAAAAGTTGGAGCGATCTTAACAACTATCTCATGCAGCAGAGGCGGTGAAAGGTGCATCTCTTATAAATGAGATCTATAAAAATGTAGGCTCTTCACAAGAACCTCCTCCTCTAGAGAGGGATACCCAATCTCTGGTCTCAGGAGTTGCTGATAATATGAAATTGCTAACATACATATAACAACAAGTATATTAAATGGTAGCTGCATAGTTGAGACAAAAAGTGAGATGAATAGGATAAATAATACTGACAAACTATATCTTAGTCATCATAACCGAGTACCATATCCGAGAATCTATACAGAGCCTAACTTCAAACAATTTAATGGCATGGGCAATCCTAAATAGTACATAGCTCACTTTATAACTTTATGTGAGAATTCAATTAATAGTCCTTCATTATTACTCTACTAATTTTCAGCAAGTTTGATAGGAGTAACATTTGAGTGGTATGCTAGTTTGTAGTTGAAATCCATATAAGCTTGGGCACAAATGAAAGAGGCTTTTCGAATTAGGTTCAGAGAAGTTGGTGACAAAGTGACCATTGCAGACCTAGTTTTGATGCCAAGATACAAGTACAAATTGATCCTAGACTATATCACATGGTGGAGAAATTTTAGTATTAAGTGCAACAACCCATGAGTCAATTTGAGGTGGTAAATCTAGTTCTTGGCAATATAAGAGGAGAGTGGATGGTATCTTATCTAAGTGCTTCTTCTATTTATACTTTTCAAGACCTCATTATGCAAGTCAAGAAGACAGAAAGAATTGAACCACTAGCCTTATTTAGTTCACAAAATTTTAAACTAGAAAAAGACAAAGTGAAGCATGGAGAACCCTCCAAAAATGTAAGGGTGACATTCACATCAATTGAGCAGAAGAAACCTCTGAACCCCATCGTAAATAAGGGTAATTCTTAGAAACCACCAAACTTTGAGGAGATGGGAAAGTGGAATGATATAATAATTTCCAATAGAAGCTCAAAAAAGTATTCCTTCAAAAGAAAAAGAGTGGGTAAAATTTTTTTAAGATGTTCTAAAATTAGGCCTCCAATTGCCAAAACCAAGAGGTCAAATAAGGCCAACAAAACTGATCTTACCATAGAGTTTTGGGCCATACCATTAAAGACTATTATGTTTTTAAGGACTAAGTTAAAAAACAATATCAAGAGGGTAAACTAACTCTCTTAAAGACAGCCTTATTTGAAATGCCCATCGAACACATCAATTATATTACTGTGTTCAAGGAGCATGAAACATTTGTTGAGTTTCTCTTTGGGAAAGAAGCACAACATACCCTTGAATAAGGGCATTTATGGAACATTTACATTTTAAAAAGGATAAAGAAGCTAATGAAGAAGATGAGTTCCTCTCTGATAAACTTAGAGCTTTGCTTGAAGGCTCCAACATTAGGAACTTAAATGATGAACTTCCACTAGCGACATGTGCTGTCACTTTTATTGTTGGATGTCTACATCAAGACAACCATTAGAGTGATCCCATTATTTTAGTGATAATGAAAATTGGGGTGCAAGGTGAGAAGAAGTGAATAGATTCATTAGGGATATTACTGATGAAATGAAAGATCCCACGGGCCTTCCTGAGGGCTGCTCCCGAGATGACTACCTTAGAGGTGGTTCTTCCGTGAATATAATTATGACATACTCAAACTACAACTAGATATTGTAAAAGAACTAGCTAAAACTAGCATGAAGTTTGTCAAGAGGTAAATGTACATGTTGAACAAGCACATGTAGGCTATGATTGCTCATATGGAAAGCATGTCAAATATGACTACTATGTTTTGCAGGAAAATTGAGAAGATGGAAGAGGTGCTAGTCAAGAAAGCAAAATCACACAAAAGATTTTACAAGGGTAGTGGGGAATTATCAGGATTAAATTGATCACTCATGCCACTTACTCCATAGACGAGTCAAGAAAGCTAGGTGCTTTCAAAAAGAATTATATGAGCATATGACCTTATTGCACAGTGACTCATACATTTGAGCTAAACACTAATGAGTAGTTATTCTAGTCTCCATCAGGTAGTTCATCAATAAATGCTCAACTTGCTAGGTTTAGTGAGGTCCTAGTCTAGAACCTGTGGAAGGATGTACTTTACTAACTTTAGAGGAATTATACATATAAAGTACGAATGATAAATATGACTATATGTTTGAGTTAGAATAATTTTATGAACACTTCAAGAAGCCTTACACCAGCAAGAACCAAAGGAAGAAGCAAATATTCTAGGAGAGGATCTAACAGGCTAATACTAAAGCTCATTGTACTCTCGCATCAAGTTAATCTAAACATCCATGAAGAAAATATCCTAAATACAAAATCCCGAAGAAGGTCATGCCAACAAATGAAATAGAAGGTTCATCTAAAGAATCTTTGAAGATCTCTCCATAAGAAAGCCCCACATACCTAATTCAAATATTGAGTGGAATAAATTTTAGCCAATCATATCCTCCAAAGATATTCAGAGGACTATGGGAGCAAGGGTTCACTACCTCCTACCATATGATTAGCCTCGATAGTGATTCCAAAGATGAACCTTATTGGTCTCACGATGCCATATTTCAACTAAGGAGAACAAACTAAGTACAACTCTAAGGTAAAAAGGTATTGCCCTCGAGACAAGCTCCATTGCCTAGGATAGGAACATCCTCATGGACAAGCAAAAGGAAATTTAGATGAATAAAGACATCAAGCCTTCACAAACTGAACCTATACTCAAGAAGGTGGAATATAATATAGCAAACCATCTTAAGAAAATCCTTACCATGTTAAATGTGTTTGATGCTCTAATGATGTCATAATAACCTTAGGATACATTGGTACACATCTTGCAGAATTTATCCAACTACTAAGCATATTTTTCTGAGGAAAATATGAATGAGTCTTTGTATACACATCAAATTTTTACCGTCACTTTTATATATGAAGACCTATTACTAGGAACAATAGACCACAATAGACAATTATATTTTATTGGGAATAGTGATGGGATTAAATTTAATCACATCCTAATTGACCCATATTCTTTAATCAATTTGATGACTCTCCAAAATTTAAGAGCTCTAAATCTAGATGTGTGTCACCTGTCGTTCGAGATTATAAGCATCCAAGGGTTTAATTAGAATAGTCAAAGAACTCTAAGAGCCATAATCATCCCTCTGAAAGTGGGAGAGTTGATGATAGATGTTATATTCTATATGATCGATACTGGTGTGTTATACAAAACACTACTAGGGACGTCGTGACTACATGAAAATAAAGTGGTGCCATTAACTATACATCAATGCCTCAAGTACATTAAGGATGGATAAAAACACTAAATTGATAGAGATGTACATTTTTCTGATATTCATAAGGTGTATTATAATGATGTGAAATACTATTAGAGGCTCCATACTAATAAAGGTCTGTTTCCATCAGTCAAGTAAAACAAAAAATTTCTAGCATAATTTTTACTCCTCCTTACCTAGGAAGTGACTCTAACCCATACCTTTAGATGAGGAAGCCTCACAAGTATCTAGGTAGTTACACTTTTGACAAAAATGACAGTACAGATCAAATAGAAAATACTCTCTTTATTACTAGAGTTCTAGAAGGCTTATTTAAGCCATTAGATGAGTTGAACATCAATATCATGGAATAATTAATTACTTTTACATTCCTCCATGACACAAAGGAGAAAAGAAAAAAAAAAAACTATTTTGTAAGGCAATTCCTTGTGCCCTAAGCATAAATGAAATCCTACAAATTGAGGATCTAGCTAATGATGGTGATCGTTAGCTAGTAGTCATACCTAAAAATTTTTCAAATTAGCTTCCTCAAATAATTAAGAAATCTAGCTGCGAATATCCACAAATAAATAAAGAGAGTCATTTCTTCAAGAATCTGTGATCCACCTCAAGAGCGTGTTTACATTCTCGGGAGAGGAAACAAGAACACTAGGGGATTGGGGTATATCACTTCAAGCATCCACACATGTCTTATGGTCATTATTGGACCTCTATCCAATTTTTAGGATGACTAAACAACATCAACACTCTCTCACACATGCACTGAGATAGCCATGACTCTTCAAATATCACAAGAAGGTGACATCCTTGATGAAATTCCATCAAGACTGGAGGACAGGGGGTATGATGCAGCTAAAACACCCTCAGATGAATCTTTGCCAAATCTCACTCCACTTAATGAACCACTTGGTGAGAGAATGATCCTTAAAATAAAAGAAGATCCATCAGAGTTAAAGATAGGGGACAAGCCATAGTCAATGAACTGATAAAAATCAAGCTCGACTCAGAAAAGGACCCTAAGCCAGCTTTTATCAACATAAAATTCTCAGAAGAAAGCTAAACCCAACTCAAAGTAGTTCTCTAGAAGTACATCGACTACTTTGCATGGAGCTATAAAGAGATGCTTGGGCTAGATCCTAAAGTTACAATTCGAAAGTTGGCCATCAATCCTAAGCTCCACCTATCAAATAAGCACCTAGAAAGACAAAACTTAATTTGGAGCAAAATGTGATAGAAGAAATAAAGAAACTAATCAAAATATCCTTCATTAGGGAAGAAAAGTACCCAAATTAGATGGCAAAAATTTGCTAGTCAAGAAGAAGAATGACTAAATCCACATTTGTGTTGACTATAGGGATTGGAACAAAACATGCCCAAAGGATTGACAACATGACTGACTTTGAAGTATTCTCCTTTATGGATGATTTTTTAGGGTATAATCAAATTAAAATACAATCTAATGATGAGAAGCATACAACCTTCAGAACACCAATTGGCATCTATTGCTACAAGGTGATGCTTTTTGGGCTCAAGAATATGGGTGCCACTTATCAAAGGGCCATGACCCGAATTTTTAAAAACCTCATACACCAGTTAGTGGAATATTATGTGGATGACTTAGCAGTTAAAAACTAAGTCCAAAGACAAGCACATTCAAGACATAAGAGTGGTATTTGACTGCCTTAGGAAATATAACTTAATTATGAATCTTATGAAATGTGCTTTTGGGTATCATCTGAGAAGTTTCTTGGATTCATTATTAGGCATTAAGGAATTGAAATTAATCCATCTTAAATCAAATCAATCTTAGATATGCCACCACTCAACAACCTAAAGCAGTTGTGGTCATTTCAAGGTCGGCTTGCATATATAAGAAGATTCATCTCAAATTTCTTCAAGAGATACAAGCCTTTCTCCAAATTGCTGAAAAAGGATATTCCATTTGTTTGGAATCAAAAATGCTAACAAGCCTTTGGAACCACTAGTCTTGACAACACCCCTACCTAATAAACCCTTGATCCTCTATATGACTATAATGAAAGAGTCCTTGGGGGCACTTCTCGCCCAGAATAATAAAATGGGTAAAAGAAACACACTCTACTATTTGAGTAGAGAAGGTTAGCGGCTGGGAGGAAAGGCGGGGGGGGGGGGGGTGGGGGGGTTGGGTGGGCGGGGGTGGGGGGTGGGGAGCAGAAAACAACTACTCTCCCATCAGAAGGTATTGTCCAACTCTTATATTTGTAGTCAAGAAGCTAAGGCATTATTATATTTCTTATATGTCATTTTAATATCAAAGATTAATCCTATAAAATACTTGATGACTAAGCTTATACTTACTGTAAGGCTAGCAAAGAAGTTTTTAATCCTTATGAAATATGATATCAAGTTCACTCTCCAAAGAGTAGTTAAAGGGTAAGCCCTCATCAATTTTTCCGTAGCTCATCCAATGCTAAATGATTCTCCATTAAGTTATGAACTCCCTAATGAAGAGATCCTTTTGGTCAAAAAAGAAGATCCTCACCAAAAGCTTTACTTTGATGCAGCATCATCCATTCGGTTAGGAGTCAAACCAAAGCTTCCACAAATTAAAGTAGACATTAGACTCATTTATGTCACTCAGAATAGGGGCATTTTATGATATTCCTATTTTCTCTCAAAACCATGCACAAATAATAAAGCTGAATATGAAGCCTTAATTACATAGCTAGAAATGGCCCTCAATATGGGGGATATCTCACTTAGATGTCTTTAGTGATTCAAAACTAATCATCAGTCAAGTCCAAGGTGATTATAAAGTCGACAAATACCGTAAAAAGGCTTAAGAACTCTTGAAACAAGTCCTATATATTCAAATAACTAAGGTTACCTGATCTATCAATATGGAGGCTAATTCATTAGCAAAGTTAGACAAGGCATTGGTCGATGCCAACCAAGGATAAATTCTACTCATAGTCTATAATAGATAAGTGATAGGCTTGGTCTTCAACATCAAACACAAAAAGACTAAATCTAAACTAATAGAAGACGCTACAGATTAGAAAATACCATTCACCAACTATCTCAAAGGAGGGAAACTCCCAAAAGATAAATCAACATGGACATAACTCAAAAAGAGAGCCGCACACTTTTTGCTCATCAGTGCCACTCTTTATAGAAGGTCCTTCAATCAATTACTTTTGCATTATCTTTCAGATAAGGAAGCCAAGGAGGTCATGTATGAGGGGTATTCTGGGGTTTGTATGGCTCATCAGTCAAACCCAAAAATGATGATGAAGATTAAGTATATGAGCTACTATTGGCCCATAACGGCAAGGATTGCATCAAATACACGAGAAACTGTCACCTGTGCCAAATTCATAAGGATTTCATTCATCAACACCCAAATCCTCTATATTCAATAAAATCCTCATGACCATTTGAGGTATGAGAAACAGACATCATCGGCCCAATCGAACCATCTTCTTCCAAAGGTTACTACTTCATACTAGCAGCAACTGACTATTTTTCTCGATGGGTTGAGATGATTCCATTAAAAGACATAAAAGCAAATAATGTTATCCATTTTTTGAGAAACCATTCCATACATATTCGGTATTCCTCGAAGGATCATTTTTGATAATAAACTATCTTTCAAGAGCTTCAAGATGGGACAATTCACATATCAACATAAGATAAATTAGAGATATTCATTCATCTACAATGCTAGGGAAAATGGTCTTACTGAGGTATTTAACAAAATCCTTTCTAAAATATTAAAGAAAGTCATCTCCAGAAATAAGAGAGTCTCACACCAAAAGCTTTTTGAAGTGCTTTAGGCTTATTGCACCACATATCAAACTCTTACCCAATCAACATGTTATGCATTGGTTTTTGGGACTAAGGTAGTCTTGCCACTAGAGTACAAATTTTCTCTTTAAGGATTACCTTACAAAAACAAATTACAAAAGAAGATAATGTTCATCTTTGCCTTGACAAGCTAGACTCCTTGGATGAAATAAGACTTGGAGCTCAATAAAAATTGAAAATGTATTAAGTACAAATATCCAGGGTTGACAACAAAATGACTAGCTCAGATTTCTTTAGAAAAGAGAAATGGTATTGGTCTTGAGAAGACCCATAATTCCAAATCAAAGCAAGAAAGGCAAATTTGAACCCAATTGGGAAGGCCCTTATATTATCAAAAAGGATATTCGAAGGGGGATCCTACTAGTTGATTGATGACAAAGGAGAAAGACCTATATTGCCAATCAATGCGTAATTTCTCAAGAGGTACTATGCCTAAGCCTTTGGGGATAACAATAACAATAATCAAAAGTGTCTATGTTTTATCTGTGATGAAATGTCTTTCTCAAAAGGAAATATTCAGTCAAATATGCACTCCATGTTTCTCGAGGCAAAACATGGACAAAATCCCACCCAATTTATGTGACAGTCAAGTCCATTCCCCCATCAAAGTCCACTCATTGTGGCAACTCAAATCCAATCATTGTGGCAAATGAAGTCCGCTCTTCTTGCGGCAACTCACGTTCACTTCTTGTAGCAACTCATGTTCACTCCTTGTAGCAAATAAAGACCACTTATTGTGGCATTCAAGTTCACTTATTGTGGTAAATTAAGTCCACTTATTATGGCAAACCAAATCCACTTCTTATGGCAAACCAAATCTATTTCTTGTGGTAGCTCAAGACCACTCCTTGTGGCAGTCAAATCATTTATTGTGGTAGCTCAAGGCACTCTTGTGGCAGTCAAATCCACCTCTTGTGATAGCTCAAGACCACTCCTTATGATGGTCAAATCTACTCATTGTGGTAGCTCAAGGTCACTCATTTTGGCAACCACAATCCACTCATTGTAGTAACTCAAGTCCACTTTCATGTGATAGTTCAAATCCACTCTCAAGGCATTGATGCAAGGGGCAAGCATCTAAAAATTTTCATTTGCATCCACTCCCTTTTATCAAAAACTTGCAAAGAAAATGTGAAGGGGACATTTGTTTAAGTCAAGTTTGTAACCTAATTTTGATTCTGAATTTGTCATGAATTAAAAGTGAATTTTAAGTTTAATTCATAATGAGTAAGGGTCTAATTTAAAATAAATATGGGCCAAAATTTTGGACACTAAATCGAGCCTAAATGAGTAGCGAGACCACTTTGAAATAGAAAAGGAGTTAAAAAAATTGAGGTTGAGATTACTGTACCAAATGGATATCCGGTTCATAAATTAGATGTTTGGTACAATTTGATTGCACAAATACTGTTCACTATCGAACGTCCGACTGCCAACCGGATGTTTGGTTTAGTTGCAAATCAGTAGAAATGAGAACAAAATTCTTCTCAAAATCTATCAAAATTAATCTATTTTTTCTGCAAGGAAGGTATGATCTCAAAGAATATCAATATGAGATTCAAATATGAGGGTTTATGGTAAAAGAATATTCATCAAATCTCCTAATTACACGTTCCCAGTAGCCCAAGTTTGGATGGCCAAATATAAAAAAATCGGACATCTAAACCCTATTATGAGTCTTTCTTATATTTGTCAACATTGCGACCACCCAAAGCTTTATGAAGATGGAGCTCCACCAACACGGCACCATTCAAATCCCTCCATATGATAGTGGATCTCCACCAACACTACAGCTACCAGTGGCTTTGTGACGATGGAGCTCCACGAACACTATGACCATCTACAGCCCTCTGTATAATGATGGATCTCCACCAACACTACATCAAAACATGACCCTTTGTATGATGATGACTCTCCACCAATACTGTGGCCACTCGCGGCTCTTTGTATAATGGTGGATCTCCACCAACACTACAAACACCCACGATCCTCCATATGATGACAGATCTCCACTAACACCATGGCCACCTAGGGCTCTTTGTATGATGGTAGATCTCCACTAACGCCATAGTCACTTGTGGCCCTTTGTATGATGAAGGATCTCTACCAACATTGTGACCATCATGGTTCTCTATATGATGATGGATCTTCACTAATATCACGACCACCCGTGGCCATGTTCATCAACGTGGTGTCTTGATGAAAAAATGATGATGAGAACCTCTTGGATTGAAAATAAGGAGGAAAGAAAGAACAATAATAAGAATAAGAATAAAACAAAACAACAAAAATGAAAATATCTTAATAAAATGGTTTAGGGCTAACATACGATGTCTCCTAATAATTAGTCTGACTTAGGGCCATCTTGTGGTCTCACCTAAAAGTTAAACTATTTAAGATCAATCTATGATCTCTCACAAAAGTCAAATGATTTAAGGCTAGTATGTGGTTATTCCTGATGATCAATCTAAGTTAGGGCCAGCGTACGGTCTCACCCGATGACCAATTTGACTTAGGGCTTGTCTGTGGTCTAGCTTGAAAATCAAATAGTTTTGGACCAATTTATGGCCTCACCCAACAACTAATCTAACTTATACTTAGTCTATGATTTTGCTTGAAATTCAAATGGTTTAGGACCATCCTATGATCTCATCTAATAACCAATCCAATATAGGGCTAGTCTGTAGTCTCACTCAAGAGTCAAATGGTCTAGGGCTAGTCTGCGGTCTTTCTCGACAACCAATCCAATTTAGGGCCAGCCTGTAGTCTCGCTCAAAAGTTAAATAGTTTAGAGCTAGCTTGTGGTCTCATTATGACAACTCGAGGGCCCTTCAACCAAATCCATTAATTAAAACCAATTAAATTAAAGTGGCACAAATTGAATTTTAAATTAGACTCAAACTGAAACTAAGTTTTTGAATATGGAATTAATCAAATCAAACTTTACCCAAACCAAATTCTGAACATTGAATCAAAGGAAGCAACACTTGTGGTTTGCAAGTAGATGTAAAGACTTGGTTTTGCCTTAAGAAGTGGCATTATGAGTGGAGTGATTGAAAGTTCTTAAGAGAGAGGCAGGGGCCATAGAGTAGGAGCAGTTGGTCTCTGAACTACATAAAAAATCATAGTGCATTCTTTTCCTTATTATGCTTTACTTTTATAGCACTTGTGATTGAGAAATGTATATGAGATTGCTTGAATTCTTGAATGGCAAATTATCTCAAAAAATGCTATTGGACTTTGATCTTATTTATCTAAAATGTATTTGTATTTCAAAATCTCTTTTATTCCCACTTCAAATCTTGTCATATGGGTCAACATAAACTTATTGTATTTTCTTTTCTACTTTTCATATGTAACATTTTAGTTCAGCTTGTTACTACACTGGAATATTAATGAAAAATTTGTTTTTGCTAAAGGTTTGGTTCTGATATAGTTGTGTGGTCTATTTGTTAGCTAATGGAACAATAATTTAACCCAAGTTTACACTAGGTGTTAATTTTTCTACAACTAATAAACCATCATGATTCATCTTGAAATTATTAAGTTTCAATTTGGTATAAACTTCATTGCTAGAATCAAAATTAATTTTATCCTAAAAAATTTTTCAAGAGTTCGGAGTAGCTAATTATCAACAAATTTTCTATTAGCTTACCTAAGTTCCACATGGGGACAAATAATGCATTTTATTAGGTCTTAGTTGAAATCAATTTAAAGACCTTAGGATAATCAATCAGTTTAATTCATCATCTACCTCAAATTTTAAAGAAATCATTGTTCGAGTGGATTTTATAGCCCAACTCTGACATTGAGTTTGATAAGAATTAGAGTTTGATTTTGAGCCTAATTCCTGATAGGTTAGGCTCAATTTGAAATAAACATGGGCCGAAACTTCAGACCCAAACACTAAATTGGATTGTGCCAATTGACAGTTTGGTGAACTGATCAACTATTTTGCATGAATCAAATTTGTCAATGCTCTGTCGACCTTCAACTGGTCGATCGATTTTGATGAACTGGGACCAACATGACCTCTTGCTGGTTGTCAATTTTTGAATTAGTCATCCAGTTTGGGTCACGATCTATAAATCTGAAAATGAATCCCTCTCCAATCTCATCAGCAATCAAAGAAATTTTTGGTTAGAGGATTGTTATCTCGAAATATATCAATTAAAGAGCTGAATATTAAATCTGATTCCCCTGAAATCTCAAATTCAAATAAATCAATAATTCAATTTGAATACCCTCTCAACCCTATAAAAGCATGCAAAGATGAGCACAAAAGAGATAACAAAATTGGGGTAAAAAAGAGTGCAAGAAAGGCCATGAAATTCAGAGAGAAAGGAGATCCCATCACCAAGGAGGAAACCAAAAGATCATCATCAAGGAAGCAAGGAAAAGCAAGGTTTTTATCTTTTCCTTGTCCTCTTTTTGTTTTACTATTATGTTCCTTTGTCTCCTGTGACGTAACAACAACCCCCTTGTGTGTTGCTGCTTTCTCACTCCATCAACACCATGGCCACCTGCGGTCTTATCTTCCCTCCATATGCTAGCAGACCTCTAACACCACTATGGCCACCCACAACCCTATCTCTGCCATAACATTATCTAAGCCATGGACTTATTACATCCCTCCACCAAGCTCCACTAGCTTGAGGAATTCAAATATTGAGAACCACCATGAAGGTGTCTAAAGAAGAAAAAAGGAGACAATAAGAGAGGGAGATGAAAGAAAAAATTTAAAAAAGAAAGAGTATCCCATGTGGGAAACTAAGACAATAATAATAATAATAATAATAATAATAATAATAATAATAATAATAATAATAATAATAATAATAATAATAAAGAAGTTCCTCATTGAATGTGCTCCCATCAATTGATGTAAGGTCAGTCTATGGGCTTGTCCAAAAGTTAACTCGATTTAAGATCAGTTTGCAGGCTTGCCTAAAAGTCTAAACAATTCAGGGTTAGCTCGCGGACTTATCTAAAGTTATCATGACAACTTGAGGGCTCTCAAGCCAAAATAAAAATCAATAAACACAAATCGATTAAAATAACTCAATCACATTGAACTCAAATCAATTCGGCTAAAACAAATAAAAAAAATTAATGAACTTGAATAAGGCACCAAAAGAACCTGAATTGACAAAAGAAATAGACTTAAAATCAATTGTCAGTCACGCAAAAAACTTTTTGTTGGTTGACCAATTTCCCAAATCGGTCGATCAATTCTCACCCATTAAGGACCAACATGCACTCTACTAGTCAACCAGTATCTCAACTGATTGACTGGTTCTAATAGACCAAGAAAGGCACTTGCTCTATCAGATGATCGGGATCCAAATTGGTCATCCGATTTTGATAAACCTGAAATGACACCTTCTCAATAAATCTACTAGCAGCCTAACAAGTCATCCATTTTAGTTAGAAAACTAATGACCTTTGTTCAAATTTGACCTTGATCGAATTCAGATTGGATCGAGCCTTGATTGGTCCAAATTTGAATTAATTTAGGTTCAAATTGAATTTACTTGGAATCAAAATAGACTTGAATTGAACTCCAATCAAGTCGAATAATATTTGAACTAAATTACAATGAGTTCAAATCAAACCCTAATTAAGTCAAACTACATTTGAACTGAATCACAACAAGTTCGAATAAAGCTCTAAACCATTACAAGTTTGAATTGAACTCAAAACTACATCACAATAAGTTCAAGTAGAACTCTAGAATTGAGTCAAGCAATATTCGAACTAAACTATAACAAATTTGAATAGAATTCTAAATTGAGCCAAACAATATGCAAACTAAGTCACAACAAGTCTGAATAGAACTCTAAAATGAGTCAAACACCATTCAAATTGAATCAAGATAAGTTTGAATTGAACTCTAATTGCATCAAGCCATATTTGAATCAAATTGAAATAAATTTGAATCAAATTCAAATCAAAACCAAATCGGGTCAAGCCAAGTTCAAACCTAGTCCCAACTAGGTCAAGCCAAGTTTGACTTGAATCCTAATCAGGTCAAATTGAGCTCAAATTCAAATTTAAACCAAGTTCAAACCAAACCCTAATTGAGTTAAACTAAATTCAAATCTAAACCAAAATAAGTCAATCCTAAACTGAAACCAAGTTGAATCAAACCAACTTGAATTGGAATCCAATAACCATTAATGATCCATCAAGAACCTATCAAGAGTTGGATTCAACATCCATTAAGAATTCATCAAGAACCCATTAAGTATCCATCAAGAACTCAATCAGAGTCCATTAATAACCTATCAAGAGTTGGATCCAACATCCATTAAAGATTTGTCAAGAACCCATTAAGGGTTGAATATGATATCCATTAAGGATCCATCAAGAACTCAATCGAAGTCCATCAGAAACCTATCAAGAGTTGGATCCAACATCCATTAAGAATTTGTCAAGAACCCATTAAGGGTTGAATCCAATATCCATTAAGGATCCGTCAAGAACTCAATCAGAGTTAGACCCAAGATTCATTAAGGATCCAATAGGAACCCAACCATGGTAGGATCCAAGATCAATTAAGGTTAGTTGATAATAAGTTCAAAGCCATTGACAACAACTCAAATTTAATCTACAATGAAATAAAAGTTGTAAATTATTAAATCAAAGATGATTAGCACAAGTCAAAGCCGCTAATCATCCCTCCAAATCAAAGGAAAACTTGAACTTGCTTAGTCAGTTAGTCAAACACCTTGTTCGAATGAAGTCAATCTTTCAAAGCCAATCAACCCCAGAAGCCATTGATGATACTCTCTTCAAAGCTAGCCAAACCCAAAAGCCATTGGTGATACTCCCTTCAAAGCCAATCAACCCCAAAAATCATTGATAATGATCCTTTCAAAGCTAGACAAACCCAAAAGCCATTGGTGATACTCCCTTTAAAACTAATGAACCCCAAAAACCATTGATGCCACTCCATTCAAAGCTAGCCAAACCCAAAAGCCATTGGTGATGCTCCCTTCAAAGCTAATCAACCCCAAAAAACATTGATGCCACTCCTTTAAAAGTTAGCCAAACCCAAAAGTCATTAGTGATGCTCCCTTCAAAGCCAGTCAACCCTAAAAATCATTGATAACACTCCCTTCAAAGCTAGAAAAACCTAAAAGCCATTGGTGACACTCCCTTTAAAGCTAGTCAGCCACAAAAGTCATTGATGACACTCCCTTCAAGGTCAATCAACCCTAGAAGCAATTGATAACTCTCTCTTCAAAGTTAGTCAAACCCAAAAGTAGTTGGTGATGCTCCATTCAAAGCCAATCAATCCTAGAAGCCATTGATGATGATCCCTTCAAAGCTAGTAAATCCCAAGTGACATTGGTGACACTTCCTTCAAAGCCAGTCAATCCCAAAAGCCTAATGACACTCCTTTCAAAGCTAATCAACCCCAAAAGCCATTGATGATTCTTTTTTCAAGACTAGCCAACCTCAAAAGCTATTGGTGACACACCCTCCAACTAGTCAATCCTAAAAATGATTGGTGATGCTATATGTCAAGACAGTCAGCTACATTCATCAGCATGTTGTCGATATCCATCAAAGATCAACTCAAGATCCATCTGAGTCAAATCCCACTTGGTCAATTGTATGGAAATGGGGATGGGGCAGCAGTGAACATCAAGAATCTTTTCTATTTCCTCTTTCTTATTTTCATACTTGTCATGATTATAGATTTAAATTCACTATAAAGTGAGTGTATGGCCTTACATAAGCCATGTACTCTCTTCTTAAATAAATCAAATCATGCTTTCTTTTTCTTTTTTTGTGTCTCTATTTTATTAGCTAAGTTTCTCATTTTAGAAGATTTTTGATAATTATTAGGTTAATTAACCTCACACCTATTGGGAGTCATGTTCCCACAACATCTAATTGAGCACTTAAAACACTACATATTTTGATTTGTCATTTTGAGGTTTCTAGGTCTTCACCACCTTAGACTGCCAATTTCAATATCGCAATCATACTTAGCATAATTAACTCTAAGGGGAGTCTTTTTCGCCTAATATTATAGCACTCAACTCATTTCTTCTCACTCTGGTCGGGTGTATCACTTGAAGCTAGGTTGTTTATTTCGTTCAGGCACATAGTTTGTTACCTAACGCTCTTGCCTTGGTCAAGCCCATTACTCAGAGCTCAGTCCTTCATTTGGTTAAGCTTGTAGCTTATCACTAAGTGATTTTGTCTCAAACAAGTCCATAACCTAGAGCCAAGTCTTTTATTTAGTCAAGCTCATAGTTTGTCATTGATTGATTTTGCCTTAGATAGTCCATAACCTAGAGCTAGGTCTTTCCTTTGGTTAAGCCTATAGCTTGTCACTGAGTTGTTTTGCCTCAAACAAGTCCGTTTTACTTGGAGTTGGGTCATTCCTTTTAACCAAGCCTATAACTTGTCAACAAGTTATTTTCCCTCATATAGGTTCATAACCTACAACAAGGTCTTCCTTCAGTCAATTTTAAAGCTTGTCATTGAGTTGTTTTACCTCACACAAGTCTGGAACTTGGATCTAAGTCTTTCCTTTGATCAAGCATGGATCTTGTCACTGAGTTGTTTTGCCTCGGAAAAGTCCATAACCTGGAGCCTGGTCATTCCTCCAATCAAGCCTCTATCTTGTTACTAGGTTGTTTTGCCTCAAACATGTCCATAATTTAGAGCTACGTCTTCCTTTAGCCAAGCTCATAATTTTCTGTAGAGTTATTTTACCTCGATAGGTCTGTAACATAAAGTTCCTTTACTTTGGTCAAGCCCATAGCTTGTCATGTAGTTGTTTCACCTCAAACAAGTCCTATAACCTAAAGTTAGATATTTCTTAATTCCCATAGCTTGTGACCAAGATTTTTTTTCTTGGACATATTTGTTACTTAGAGCTAGGTCTTTCCTTTGGTTAAGCTTGTAGCTTATCACTGAGCTATTTTATTTTAGAAAAATATGTAACATCAAGTTTGTGGGATCAAAATTAGTCATCCAAAATGATGAAGACCTTAGGGAGCAATCTTGAAATAATAAATTAAAATTTGATGGTAGTTTAAGTGCACAATCAGGTGTTATGGGAACATGACTTCCAACAAGTATAAACTCTTATTGTTAATTATCCTGACAATTGCTAAAAACCTTCTAAAGTAAGAAATCTAGCTAATAAATTAGAGATACAAAGAAAAGAAAGCATGACTTGATCGATTTAGAAAAAGAGTATATGGTTTAAGTACTGGCATACCCTAACTTTACAACTTAGGGAATTCAAATTAATAATCATAAGAGAATATGAAAATAAGGAAAAGGAAGTAGGAAAAGGTTTAATATGCATAACTGTCACCCTCCCGTGGGCTAGATCGAGTAAAATTTGATGCAAATGGGTGTTGATTTGATCCTTTAATGGATGCCTTGACTTGTGTCAATTAACCTTGTTGAGATTTGAAGTGTTACATGGTGGGATGTGAAAGAGTATGAAAATAAGAGAGGAAGTGCAAAAAGCTTGATGTGCATCACAGACTCGCACCTATGTGCCAGACCGAGTGGAATTTGACTTGGATAGATCTTGATTTGATCTTTGGCAGATGTTGATAACTTGGCTTGATTATAGAGTGTGGCTGATTGCCTTGGCTCATGTCAGTTGACCTTACTGAGATTTGAGTTATCACCAATAACTTTTGGGACTGGCTTAGCCTTGAAATATGATCGACAACTTTGAACGTTTTAGCAATTAACTTCTTTTGATAATTAACAATCTCATTAGCATGTTGCTGATTAGGTTTGAGGCATTGCTAACTACTTTTAAGGTTGACTTAGCCAAGTATCACGAATGGCTTATGGGATTGGTTTAGCTTTAAAGTATGACAGACAACTTTGAGTGTATTAGTAGTTAACTTCTTTTGATTTGATAACATAACTAATGACTTATAGGGTTGGATATAGCTTTGAAATGTGGCTGACAACTTTGAGCATGTTGATAATTAACTTCATTTGACTCAATAGTATCACTAACAACTTATGAGGTTAAGTATGGCTTTGAAGTATGACTAACTACTTTGAGTGTGTCGGTGATTAACTTCTTTTAGGATAATAGTATCACCAATGACTTATGGAATTGGATATACCTTTGAAGTATGACTGATAGCTTTGAGAATGTTAGCAATTAACTATTTTTGATTTGATAACATCACCAATGGCTTCTGAGGTTGGGTATAACTTTAAAGTGTGGCCAATAGTTTTGAGAGTGTTGACAATTAACTTGTTTTGATTTGATAATATCACCAACAGCTTATGAGGTTGGGTATAACTTTGAAGTATGGTCGATAGCTTTGAGTGTGTTGACAATTAACTTCTTTTTATTTGATAGCATCACTAACGGCTTATGGGATTGAGTATAACTTTGAAGTATAGTTGATAGCCTTGAGCATATTAACAATTAACTTCTTTTGATTTGATAGCATCACCAATGGTTTATGACGTTGGGTGTAGCTCTAAAGTGCGGTTTGACTCAATTTAAAGTTCAATTTGAATTTGTTTAGATTTAGTTTAAATATATTTTGACTCAATTTAGAGTTCTATTTGAACTTATTGTGGTCTAGTTTGAATGTGGTTGTTTGAGGTGATTTTTGTCAAAACCAAGTACATTTTATAAATAGACTCCTATCCGGAATTTTCTTATAAAAAGGATCCTGAAAGCTTCAAAAATTTCATAAGTATGTCCTATTCATAAAAAGACTCCTGAAATTTATAAAATCATATTTTGGTTTAATTTTCTGAAAAATTTGTAAATATTTCCCCTGAAAATTTACTATTTAAATATAGTATAAATCTTGAATCTCTTCATCAAGAAAACATATCTCAATCGATGAATTACATACCAATAAAAAGGTAAAAAATACAATCTCATCATCATTTGCAATCCAAGAATATTTCAAAATGGACCAATCAAATATTTGGATTTGAATCTCTTTGAGATCTATAAAATGAATGGAAGCCTACAACAAAAAGAAAAGACAACCAGATGGTCGGGAAGACATTAGAAAGAGATCAGAGAGGTTATCATTGTAAGGTCATTATCTCTGCATGTTTTCCTCTTTTATTTTCCTGCTCTTAGCTCCCTTCTTCTTCCTTCCTTGTGAGGTTCTTGACCTTCTATTGTCACTGTTGCCCCCTCCTGCTCCCCAGCTACCTGTGAGAAACCATCTAGCCTCCTCGAGGGTGCCTCGCCGAAACCCTGCTCTACCACCACAAGCACCACCTCTCATTGGAGCCCATGACCAACCACTGTTCTGCCACTGCATCACACACTCGCAGGTGGTCACTGCCAACCTCCACCATGTCTTGGATGTGATAGCACCTGTACACCAACCTTTGTGTGCAGGGTCAAGCCTGCATCCACTGCTGAGTAGTTAAAAATGTATTCCACAATTAACCTACATGCAGTTGCAACTAACTAGCACCTAGTTCACCCTCGGTCCTCCCACATGGCCGACCTAGCTTCATCCTTCTACCAGCCTGCGCCACTCACTGGCTCAGCTCGTGTCTGTTAGAATTTGGACTATAAATCATGTACATTTATGCATAAGGACATGTAGACGTACATGTATTGCATGAAATTATTGTATATATATTTCTATTATATGGTATAAGGACCCAATTGAGGTGATCTATTTAATTTAGGGTCTTTGTCATCTAAAATATAAGTGTGGTGGCTAAATTGTGAATGTGTAGAATTCATGGGGTTTAATTGTTAATTATTGATGGACTAATTAATAATTAACTCATTAAGATTTATGGGTGTGGTCCCTGACTGTGGAATTTTGGTATAAAAAGAAAAAGGGAGATCGAAACCCGAGATCCATCAGTCATAAAATTCCAAACAATCAGAAGACTTCCTCCCCAAAACCCTAACCCTAATTCTACTGCCACCGCCGCCGCCGCTGCCAGGCCATCACGGCTGCCAGGCCGTCACGCCGTCCAGCCGCCCCGCTGCTACGCCGTCGTCTCCGCTGGGCCACGGCTGCCAGGCCGTCACGCCGTCCGGCGTCGTCAGATCCGTGCTCTCCTGTGCCTCCGATCGTCGTCAACCTGTGCCGTCGGGCTGAAGCAGGTGCCGCCGCAGCCCGAGCAGCCTGCGCAGCTGCATGCTGGCCGACTCCGGCCTGTGCAATCGTGCGCACACCACCGGTCGCTCCCGACGCCGTACCCCGCGCTGAAATTGCGTCGACGCCGGGTCTCGTGCTGCCTGCGCACGATGCCTGCGCGCACCAGCACCGCACGCCGCCGCACCGCACGCCGCCATCTCCGTTGTCGGTCGCCGGAGCACAGTGGACTTGATTGGGTGTCAGTCTTCTTTAATCTGTCCAATGGAATCAGGTACGCTTCCGCGATCTTTATTTTTCTCAATGATCTGACATGAATGTTTCTGGATTATTTTGGCATATTTCCTAAATTTCTTACAAGTGGTATCAGAGTCAGGCTTCATATTGGGTTTTTGAGAATGAATGTCAAATATATATTTTGCTTTTTTAAATTTTACAAGCATGTTAAAGTTGTTTGTGTAAACAGAATAATGAATTTCTATGTTCATGTTGTAAAGTATGCTTATTCTGTGTTACAAAATTCATATATTGGTATGATGGATTCAGTTACTAATATTTTTAATTTAATTTGGTTCAAGCAATATGTTTCCAAAGTAACCTCTATTGTGTAGATTGAATTAAACTAAAAATATTAGGAAGACATTACATGCTTGAAGTTTCGTGCGGGTAATAACCGGCCCAAAGGAAGGTTATTATTTGGCCGAAATCAAAGCATATTTGTGGTAATAAATATGTGACAATTATTTGGTTTTATCCATGTGGGTAATAAGTCGGTCCAAAGAAAAACTTATTATTTGACAGGACTTTATTGTCAATATTTGATTGCCACACCAAGAGTACCATTTACAAATTGAATTTTGTCCAAATACTTAATTTCAATGTTGTGCTAGGTATCTTGAGATGGGATTTAATTTCTTTTTGTGAGCTGATTGTATTTTGAATTTTTGTTCTCTTTCAGTTGACTTTGTGAATGCTTCTGCTGTCACTGCCAATATCAATGGCATTTCGGTGCTCAATGGGAGCAATTTTAAGACTTGGAAAAATAAGGTAACTATAGTCTTGGGATGTATGAAACTTGACCTAGCATTGAGGGAGCCACGTCCTGCACCTCTTACAGATGAAAGCTCTGCTAATGATAGGAGAGCTTTTGAGAGGTGGGAACGCTCTAATCGCTTGAGTCTTATGATAATGAAAAATGCTATCCCAGAGACGTTTTTGGACACTATGTCTGAGGAGACTGATGCTAAAAGGTTCCTTGAAACCCTTGAAAAGCGCTATATGAAAAGCGATAAGGCGGAAACAAGTGCAGCCTTAAGAAAACTTGTTTCCATGAGGTACAAGGGTAACGGGAACATAAGGGAGTATATTCTCGAAATGTTTAATCTTGCAGGGAAATTAAAAACACTAAAATTAGAGCTTTCGGAAGACTTTCTCATTCATTTAGTGTTGATTTCTCTTCCTCCGCAATTCAGTCAATTTGAAGTGAGCTATAATTGTCAGAAGGAGAAATGGACAATGAATGAGCTCATTTCTCATTTAGTGCAAGAGGAAGACAGGATGAAACAACATAAAACCGAGAGTGCTCATTTGGCATCATCTTCTTACGGACAAGGCAAGAAGAGAAAAACTAAAGATGTTGCGGTGAAGGAACTGCAAAAGAAGCAGAAAAATACGTCCGAGGGACATAAGGAAAAGAAATGCTTCTTTTGCAAGGACTCTTCCCATTTTAAGAAAGATTGTGCCAAATTTCACGCTTGGCGAGTGAAGAAAGGTACATCTTTTGCTCTTGTTAATTCTGAAGTTAATTTAGTTTCAGTACCCAGATATACTTGGTGGTTGGATTCGGCTACCACAACTCACATAAGTATATCTATGCAGGGTTGCCTGAACTCCCGACAGCCAAATGATGACGAGAAGTACATCTATATGGGGGCTGGAAAAGGGGTTGAAGTTGTGGGCATTGGGACTTTTCGGTTGTTATTACGTACTGGTTTTTATTTAGAATTAAATAATACATTTATTGTACCGTCTTTTAGATGAAATTTGATATCAATTTCTATTTTGGACAAAGAAGGATTTGTTTGTTCATTTGGTAATAGAAAATGTGATATTTATTTTAATTCTGTGTTGTATGGAACTAGTCATTTAACTGATAATGACAACCTTTATTTGCTTCATATAGAAGGTTTATACAGTGAGTCCCATAATACTGAAACAAAAGGCACTAAACGCAAATTTTCAAATGAAAATTCCTTTAAATTATGGCATAAGCGTTTGGGTCATATCTCTAAAAGGAGAATTGACAGACTTGTGTCAGAAGGAATTCTTGAAACACTTGATGATTCATATCATAATATTTGTGTTGAGTGTATAAAGGGAAAAACTACAAATAAGAGCAAAGTAGGAGCTGAGAGAGCTAAGGAAGTCTTAGACTTGATACATACAGATATTTGTGGACCGTTCCCTACAGCTTCTTGGAATGGTCAACAATATTTTATCACATTCATAGATGATTACTCTCGATATGGCTACCTATATTTAATTCATGAGAAATCACAAGCATTGGATGTTTTTAAGTTGTTCAAAGCCGAAGTTGAAAACCAACATGGTATATCAATTAAGGCTATAAGATCTGATCGTGGTGGTGAATACTACGGAAGGTACGACGGATCAGGTGAACAACGTCCAGGTCCATTTGCTAGATTTCTTAGTGAGTGTGGGATCGTTCCTCAATACACCATGCCGGGTTCTCCGAACATGAATGGTGTAGCTGAGAGACGAAATAGAACACTTAAGGATATGGTATGAAGTATGATTTGTCGTACAACTTTACCTCACTCACTATGGGGAGATGCATTAAAGACCGCAATGTATATTCTCAATAGAGTTCCTACAAAAGCTGCTAACAAAACCCCTTATGAGTTATGGACGGGTAAGAAACCTGTCTTAAAGCACTTACGAGTTTGGGGATGTCCAGCTGAAGCAAGGCCTTATAAGCCAAATGAAAAGAAACTGGATGCAAGAGCTGTTAGTAGTTATTTTGTAGGATATGCTGAAAGATCACGGGGATTTAAATTCTACGATCCTAAAACAAGAACATTTTTTGAGACGAAAAATGCTCGGTTCTTTGAGGATGTTGAGTTTGGGGGGGAAGATAATGTTAAAGGTTTTGTGTTTGAGGAGGAGTTGGAAAATATTCCTTTTCCTACAGTAGTTGTTGATCATGATCAAGCTTTCATTCCTAACATGATTCAACAACATCCGGTACAAATCCAAGACAATGCTGAACTTCCAACTCATCAAGATCATCCAGTTATTCCTCAAACCATTATTCATGAGGAAAATGTGGATCAAACTCAACACACTCAAATTCAAGAAGAGCCTGTGCCTTTAAGAAGATCCACTAGAGAAAGGAGAAAAGCTATTTCAGATGATTATGTTGTTTTTCTTCAGGAACATGAGAATAACATTGGCTTAGAGGGAGAGGATCCACTCACCTTCCATGAAGCAGTCAATGGTTCCAACTCTCAAAAGTGGATTAATGCCATGGGTAAGGAAATACAATCCATGAAAGACAATGACGTTTGGGATCTTGTTTCATTGCCTGAAGGTGTGAAACCTATTGGTTGTAAATGGATTTTTAAAACCAAAAGGGATTCACAAGGTAATGTAGAAAGATATAAAGCTCGTCTTGTCGCCAAAGGATTCACCCAAAAGGAAGGCATTGACTATAAAGAGACTTTCTCTCCAGTTTCTTCGAAAGACTCTTTTAGGATCATCATGGCACTTGTAGCGCATTTTGATCTTGAGTTACATCAGATGGATGTAACGACCACTTTTCTTAATGGAGACATTAAGGAAATAACTTATATGTTACAACTGGAGGCGTTGGATTCCAACGAATCTAGCCAATTGGTTTGTAAACTTAAGAAATCCATCTATGGGCTTAAGCAAGCTTCCCGGCAATGGTATCAAAAGTTTCATCAGGTTGTTCTCTCATTTGGGTTTAAAGTGAACCTTGTTGAATATTGTGTATACCATAAGTTCAGTGGGAGTAGATTTATTTTCTTAATCTTATATGTGGATGATATTTTGCTTGCTATTAGTGATGTAGAACTGCTTCGAGAAACCAAGAAATTTCTTTCGGAACAATTTAAAATGAAAGATCTTGGTGAAGCATCCTTCGTATTAGGGATCCAAATTCATCGTGATCGTTCACGAGGAGTTTTAGGATTATCACAGAAGGGTTACATTGAAAGTCTATTAAAACGATTTAGCATGCAAAATTGCAGGCCACATGATACCCCCGTATCTAAAGGAGATAAATTTAGTTTGAACCAGTGTCCCAAAACTGATATTGATTCCAAGTTTATGGAAAATATTCCTTACGCATCAGCGGTAGGGAGCTTTATGTATGCGCAGGTTTGCACCCGTCCTGACCTCGCATATATTGTTGGAATGCTTGGTAGATATCAAGCTAATCTAGGAAGAGAACATTGGGTAGCAGCCAAAAGAGTCTTCAGATACTTACAAAACACAAAGGATTTAATGCTCACATATAGGAAGTCGGACAAACTTGACATCATTGGGTTTTCTGATTCCGATTTTGCTGGATGCCAAGACAGTCGTAAATCGACATCTGGCTAATTTTTTCTGCTAGCTGGAGGTGCAGTTTCATGGAAGAGTGCCAAACAAACACTCGTTGCATCTTCCACTATGGAGGCTGAATTTGTAGCTTGTCATGAGGCATCTAATCAAGCTATGTGGCTGCGAAACTTTGTTTCAGGACTGCAAATAGTTAATGGTATTGAAAGGCCACTTAAGTTGCACTGTGACAGTAGAGCAGCAGTCTTGTACTCAAATAACAACAGGAGCTCTTCAAAATCTAAGCATATAGATATTAAGTTCCTTGTTGTGAAGGAAAGAATTCAGAGTGGGTTAATTAGTATTGAGCATGTAGGAACAAACTCTATGATTGCAGATCCGCTCACTAAGGCATTAGCACCTAAGGCCTTTCATGATCATGTTACAAATATGGGTGTTGTTGCATTTGATGTCATTTGATTTAGTGGGAGTTTGTGTTTTTATTTATACTTGGAACTATACTTAATGTCATGACATTAATAAATTATTCAGTTATTTTCAGTTTTCATTGTTTACTCTGAATTTTGATGTCATTTGGTTAAAGTTGGACAAGTTGGAAATAGGCATGTGCAGATCACATTACATGTAATTTTCATGCTACACATCCACACTTGATTTATGTCATTTAGTTAAATTGATGCATGAGATTAATGTGGGTTTAGTTGCAAACAATAGCAACGACTGCCTCTTTGGTCCTTGTGTTAGTGAGACTAATGGACGGAATCGGTTTAGATGACTTTTCTAGTTGTGTACACATTAAAGATGTAGAGATGTATATACAATAGAAGTTATATGTACATGGTTATATATAGTCCAAGTGGGAGATTGTTAGAATTTGGACTATAAATCATGTACATTTATGCATAAGGACATGTAGACGTACATGTATTGCATGAAATTATTGTATATATATTTCTATTATATGGTATAAGGACCCAATTGAGGTGATCTATTTAATTTAGGGTCTTTGTCATCTAAAATATAAGTGTGGTGGCTAAATTGTGAATGTGTAGAATTCCTGGGGTTTAATTGTTAATTATTGATGGACTAATTAACAATTAACCCATTAAGATTTATGGGTGTGGTCCCTGACTGTGGAATTTTGGTATAAAAAGAAAAAGGGAGATCGAAACCCAAGATCCATCAGTCGTAAAATTCCAAACAGTCAGAAGACTTCCTCCCCAAAACCCTAACCCTAATCCTACTGTCGCCGCCGCCGCCGCCAGGCCATCACGACTGCCAGGCCGTCACGCCGTCCGACCGCCCCGCTGCTACGCCGTCGTCTCTGCTGGGCCACGGCTGCCAGGCCGTCACGCCGTCCGGCATCGTCAGATCCGTGCTCTCCTGCACCTCCGATCGTCGTCAACCCTTGCCGTCGAGCCGAAGCAGGCGCCGTCGCAGCCCAAGCAGCCTGCGCAGCCGCATGCTGGCCGACTCCGGCCTGTGCAGTCGTGCGCACGCCACCGGCCGCTCTCGACGCCGTACCCCACGCTGAAATTGCGTCGACGCCGGGTCCCATGCTGCCTGTGCACGACGCCTACGCGCACCAGTGCCGCACGCCGCCGCACCGCACGCCGCCGTCTCCGCTGCCGGTCGCTAGAGCACAGTGGACTTGATTGGGTGTCAGTCTTCTTTAATCTACCCAATGGAATCAGGTACGCTTCCGTGATCTTTATTTTTCTCAATGATGTGACATGAATGTTTCTGGATTGTTTTGACATATTTCCTAAATTTCTTACAGTGTCCCCAAGCTCCAGCCCACCTTGCTATCATCTTGGTCTGTGCTAGTGTTGCAGCTTGCTTCTCGGCCCCATTGGTGCTATTGCTCCACCCACCATCATGCCTGCTTGATCTCACCGCCATCCATGACAAACCCAAGCTCTAGCTGACCTTGCAACTGCTCCATCATTGCCCTGGCCCATGTCGGAACTTGTTCTACCATGCTGTCATGGCTCCATCACCACTCCTCACTGGCCACAATCCTGCTCCACCCCTCACCGCTAATCCTTGCTGCCCATCCTACCAGAAAGAAGATTAGGGGGGGGGGGGGCTAGATCCAGCCATGTTCGGCCAAATCTAGCCAGAAGAAGAAGGAGGCAAAGGGCCCAGGCCCTCCTGCTTGCTGTTTGCCATGAGTGAAGGCTGGATCCAGCCAAGAGTTTAAGGAACCGATTGCAGCCTAGTAGGGATTCAAGAAGAAGATAGCTCAGGTGAGAAGAAGAAAAGGGCACAAGAAGAAAAAAGGAAAGAAATAGAAGAAGAAAAAAAAATAAAAAAGGGTCATTGGCCCGCAAAAAAAAAAAAGGGACTTGGCCTTAATTTCTATATTGTAAGTATCACCTTTATGCTAGCCTTTGGGCTAACCATAAAGTCAACCTTTGGGCTTACACCTATACCAACCTTCGAGCTTGCCACCATATCAATCTTTGGGCTCATGATTATTCCAAACTTTAGGTCTACTTTTATGCTAATTTTTGGACTCACTTCCAAGCCAACTTTGGGCTCACTACGATGCTAATATTTGGACTTACACTTATGCTAGCTTTTAAGCTCGCGCTCATGCCAGCCTTTAGGCACATATTTGTATCAGCCTTCAAGTTTGCACTCATGTCAGTTTTTGCGTTCACCACTATGCCAACCTTCAGGCTCACACTTATACCGGCCTTTAACCTCGCACTTATGCCAATCTTCGTGCTCACATTTGCATAGCTTTTGGGCTTGTACCCATGCTAGCCTTTGGGCTCGCCATTATACTATCCTTCATGCGTGCCTTTATGCCAGCCTTTGGGTTCACACCTATGACAGTCTTTGGACTCTCCATTATACTAGTCTTTGGGCTCGCCTTTATGTCAGCCTTCTAGCTAGTACCTATGCCAACCTTCAGGTACACACTCAAGTCAGCCTTCAGGCTTGCACTTATGTTAACCTTTGGGCTCACCATTTTATCAACCTTTGGTCTTGACTTTATGCCAATCTTCCAGTTTGCACACAACTAGCATTTGAACTCGTACTCACGATAGCCTTTGGGCTTGCATTTATGCCAACCTTCAAGCTCACACAAATGCCAGTCTTTGGGCTTGCACCTCTAAGTTAGCTTTCTAGTTTGCAAATCAAGCCAGTCCTTAGGCTTATATTTTTAAGCAATTTTCATGCTTGCAAACTAGGCCAGCCCTCGAGTTCACACTTTTAAGACAATTTTCGAGCTCCTGAACTAAGTCAACCCTTGGGCTTGCACCTTTAATCAAAGTTTTGAGCTTATAAACCAAGCTAGCTCTCACTTCTAAATCAGCTCTCGAGCTCACAAACTAAGCCAACCCTTGAGCTCACACCACTTATGCCAACCCGAAGGCTCGCACCTATGTCAACTTTCGATTTCACAAACTAAATTAGTGCTTGGACTCACATTTCTAAGCCAGTTTTTGAGCTCACAAACTAAGCTAACCCTCAGACTCACTCATCCAAGTTAGTCCTCAGACTCACTCATCCAAGCTAGCCCTTGGACTCGCTAACTTAAGCCAGCCTTCGGGCTCACTTATCAAAGACAGTACTTAGGTTCTACCATCTAGGCTAACCTATGGGCTTATCCAAAATTATTATGACAATCTAAGGGCTCTTGAATCACATTGAACTTAATTTAAATAAATAAATAAAACTAAATTGATTCAAATGGATCTAAATAGATCAAATAGATGGGTTAAAACTCAAATTAAAATTCATTCTCCAAGTTGAGTTAATCTAAAGTAAATCAACTCATACCCAGCCCTAATCAAGTTCAAATCAATCAATTCAAAATCAAGTTTGAATCAAACCTTATTTGGGTTGAACTAAGCTTGAATCAAATCATAATTAGGTTAAATCAAGTTTAAACTAAAATCTAATCAGGTCAAATCGAACCAAAAGTTAAACTAAAACTAGGCCGAGCCTAAATTGAAATCAAGCTGGACTAAAATCAACTTGAACTTGAACCAAAGTCCATTAAGATGTAAATCAAACCCAATGAGGGTCCAACATGAGTCGAATCCACATCCATCAATCGGTTGAGATAAGATCCACTAAGAGCTTATCAAAGGTTGGATCTAACATCCACTACAAAACTAATAAGAATCTATTTAGGGTTAAATCCAAGAAAGATCCGTCAGGAACCTATTTAGAGTCAGATCCAAGATCCATTAAAAATCCAATAAGAACCTACCAACAGTTTAGTTCCAAGATTTCTTAGGGTGCATTTGGTTCGGGATCAGGATCATCCTGTCCTGACTAGCCTACCATCCAAATACCAAAAAGATAACCAAACTATCTTTACTTTTCTTAAAAAACTAGATTACCATTCTACCCTTACCTTTATTCATTCAAAATTCAATAAATAATATACCTAAGGGCATAAAGGTCCAAAAAAAATTTAAACCATTCATTAGCCAGACTAGTATCTAAACACCAAAAATTTGACCAGATTATCTTTTTATACTTTAGTCTTGAGCTTGAGCTTGACCTTGATCTCGAATCAAATGGTGCCTTAACGATCTATAAACAAACCAATAAGGGTCCAACACACGGTCAAACTCAACCCAAATAGAATAAAACTAGACTTGAGTCAAAATTGAGTTTTGAACGTTGAACTAGATCAAATCAGACTGGAATCAAAATCAGTATTGCTCCAACTAGAGTCAGTGATCAGTATTTGACAAATATTCTTCTGAAAGTCAATGCTAAGCTTGATGGACTAAATTCATTATTACAAGTTGAACATTCACTATTGATACCCTTGGTTTTGAAAATCTCAATAGTTATTTTGAAAATGGATGTTTCACATGGTTCCCCTAATCAATTTGATATTTCCTCCATGGTTATAGTAATTAGTTAATCAAATCAAACTCAAATCAAAATTGAGTTCTAAATATTGAATTGAATCCAAGCTGAATCGAATCAAACTCAAGCTCAAACTAAAACTAGTTTCAAGAGAACTAAATATGGTCAAATTAAATCTCACTAGGTGTGTATAAAAGCCTCTAGTAGCACTCTAAGGCTTCACCTAACTCCACAAGCAATGGGTAAGAACACTTCAAAGTAATGAATTTATTACCTATGATGTCTCATTAGCTATGGTGACATTTCAAACTTATAAAGTTCTCGCTTATGCCACCTTGACTATGGAAACACTTCAAACTCATGAAGTTATCACCCGTGCCTCATTGGATATGGAAGCACTTCAAACTTTTGAAATTATCACTTATGCCTCATTGACCATAGAAATACTTTGAACTCATGAAGTTATCACTTACGTCTTATTGGCTATGAAAATACTTCACCTATGACTTATTGGCTATGAAAACACTTCAAACTCATGAAGTTATCACCAATGCCTCACTAGATAATAAAAATACTTCAAATCAAGAAGTTATCACCAACACATTATTAGCTAAGGAAAATACTTCAAAGCAAATAAAGTTATCACTAATGCCTTATTGGCTAATGGAAACACTTCAAATTGAGAAGTTATCACCAATGTCTTATTAGCTAATGAAAATACTTTGACCACAAAAAGTTATTGCCAATGCTCAAAGCTATTGGAAACACTCCAAATCCCTTTCATTCTCTTCCATGTCCCACCAAATGATGCCTCCAAACCAAATCATCAACAATTTCCAAGGATCAAACCAAGACCCATTCGAGTCAAACTCCATATTGTCCAACACACGAGAGCGAGGCAGTAGCACATATCAGAGCTTCTTTCCCATTTATCTTTCTTTCTTCTATTTTATTTTCATGATCTTCTTGTTGTAAAGTGAGGGTATACCTTTACTTGAATTATATACCATTTCTAAAATTCAATCGAATACTATTTTTTTTATATTTTATTAGCTAGGTTTCTTATTTTAGGAGGTTCTTAACAATCATCAGGGTAATTAATAATAATGTCTTGCACCTATTAGAAGTCAATATTCCCATAACACTTGATAACACTTGATAACACACTCAAATTAAACACACTTCAAAGTTATTATGATTTAGTTCAAATGTGGTTTGACTCAATTTAGAGTTCTATTCAAATTTATTATGATTTAGTTCGAATATGATTTGACTCAATTTAGAGTTCTAATCAAACTTGTTGTAGTTTAGTTCAAATATTGTTTGACTCCATTTATAGTTCAATTCAAATTTATTTTGGTTTTGTTTGAATTTTTTTGGCTCAATTAAAATTTATTTTGAATTTTTTATTTTGGATTAACTCAATTTGAACCCAAATTAATTTAGGTTTGGACTAATCAAAGCTTGTCCCAATTACGGTTGAACCTTAAATGATCAATTTTCTAATTGAAATGGATAACCAGTTGGGCTACTAGTCAACTAGCCAAAAGGAGTGTTATTCCAAGTTCGTCAGAATTGGATGACTGGTTTGGGTACCAGTCCACTAGAGAGGGAGAGGGGGGTGGTGGCGCTGGTGAGGAGAGGGGGGGGGGGGTCTCTTTTCCTAGTTTATGAGAACCAGTCTATCAGTTGCGGGTACTGATTGATTTAAAAAATTTGTCAATTCAAGTTGATCAAGATCAATTAACTGATTTAAGAGAGTGGTCAACTGGCATAGAGCTTTTTTGCTTGTCTATGTTAGTTCCAATCCATTTATTTTTTTGGTGTTTTGTTCAAGTCAATCTAATTTTGTTTATTTTCTTTAGCTAAATTGATTTAAGTTTAATATAATTAAGTCATTTTAATTTGATCAATTCATGTTTATCGATTTTGGTTTGAGAGCCTTCGAGCTATTATAATAACTTTGGATGTGTTTGCAAGCTGACTTTGAGTCATATTGATTTTTAGATGAGCTCATAGGCTACCCTTTAGTCAATTTAGACTTTTAGGTAAACCCACAAGTTAATCTTTAGTTAAAATTTTATTTTCACACGAGCCCATGGGCTAACCTAAATCGATTAGACTTTCAAGTAAGTTCATAGGCTAACATTTTGTCTGAATAGACTTTTAGGAGAGCTTGCAAACTAGTGTTTAGTCTAAATTGCCATTTAGGTGAGACCATGAGCTAGCCCTTAGCCAATTGACTTTTGAGCAAGCCCAAAGGCTGGACCTTGGTCAGAATGGCTTTCAGATGAGCTTGTAAACTACTTGTAAATTGAGTTGACTTTCAGATGAGCTTGCAAGCTAGCTCTCAGTAAAAATAACTTTTAGATGAGCCTGTATGTTGGCCGTAGGCTGAAGTTGACTTTCGGATCAAGCCCGTGGGCTGGCCCTAGGTCAAGAGTTAAGAACATTTTTAATAAGATTAGAAAATTTCTTTCCTTCTCCTTCTTTTGTTTCATCTTTTTTTTTCTTTATTTTTTTGGTTCTCACATGGGCTTCTCTTCTTGATCTTCTTTCTCTCTAATTTGTGCTGATTTTCATGCTTGAATTCATCTTAATTTTTGTGTCTCCATGTGTTGATTTTTGCATGTTTTTATAGGGTTGAGAGGATTTTTAAATCGAATCATTGATTGATTTGAATTTGATATATGGTGGGATTAGATCTTAGATTTTGATCTTTGATTGATATATTTCAAGATTACAATCTCTTTAATCAAAAATTTTATTTATTGATGATGAATTTGGAGACCGATACATTTTCATATTTGCAAATTCTAACTTAAACCAGATGACTGGTTGAGGAACCGATTGACCAACCAAGAGGTCATGCTGGTCCCAACTTATTAGATTCAATCAACTAGTTGAGGAACTAGTCAATCGACAGAGCATTGCCTAACCTGATTCATGAGAACTAGTCAACCGGTTCACCAAGAGGTCGACTAGTGTAGCCCGATTCAGTGTTTGGGCCTAAAGTTTTAGCCCATATTTATTTCAAATTAGACCAAACCTATCAAAAATTAGACTCAAAGTCCAACTCTAATTTTTTTCAAATTTGAAGTCAGAGTTAGGTTACAAAATCTACTAAAACAAAGTTGAGTCTTTCTTTTGGTCAAGCCTATGGCTTTTTACCAAACTTTTTTGCTTTAGACAAGTCCATAACTTGGAGTCAAATCTTTCCTTCGGTTAAGTTTGTAGCTTATCATCGAGCTATTTCTTGACCCTACAAACAATATATTTAGGTAGCAAAAAGTATCATAACTTTATTATAGAAAGAACCTTTTTATGTTGCCTATATTCTAGGTACGAAGAATCACTTTGCCATATGGATGCTCCAACTAGAGTGCTCTTGGTGCCAGAGCTTGAGTCACTTTACAAGGTCCTCGCCACTTCAAAGATAACTTTTCGGTAGCTCATCTATAAGGATGGTATGACACACTATCCAATCACCTAGTTGTAGCTCTTGACCTCATACTCAGACCTTATAGTAGCAAGCTATGTAGCATTGATAATCTCCCACCCTTGTACGAGCTTTTTCCTAAAATTTCAGTAGTATATCTTTATCTACCATTTGATTCACCTTGTTCACTTTATATGCCAAAATAAATGGAGATTCTCTAGTTATCATTTGAGAGACATTCTATATTACCATAACATATGAGGTGGCTCTTCAATCTATCTGCCTTTTGCTCTCTCCAAATGCTTGTTTGACCCTAAAAGTAAGTTCCATTCATTATCTTATTTAAGCTATTCAACTAAGAATGCACCACTAATGTGAACCCTTGCTCCATATGGAGGCTACTCAGTACTCCTTGAATTTTGAACTATCAAACTACTTTCTATTATTAGTGACCAACACTCATGGAAACCCAAATTGATAGATGATATTTTACTAGAAAAACTCTCAGATTTTCTTCTTGGAAATCATTTTGAGTGATTCGGCTTTCACCCACTTGGTGAAGTAATCAATTATCATTACTAAGAATTTTCTTTGCCTCGAGGCTAGAAAAATTTGGTTCATGATGTCCATTCCTATTGGTTAAATGGTTAAGTGACCAGTGTTTGTTTAAGTTGGACTATTGAATAATAATACATTATGGCATATCTTTGGCAATGTTCACACTTAGCAATGAACTTGGTCTCTTCAGCTACCATATTCATTGAGTAGTATCCTTACTTGAGGAGTTTGTGAGATAAGCCTCGTCCACCTCCATGACTTTCACATATTCCCTCATGCACTTTCCAAAAAGCATAATCTACTTTAGATGGTGTCAAACAATGGAGGAGTGACCGTGTGAGTGACCTCTAGTACAAGAGCCCTTCCACAAAGATGAAGCTCACCTCTAGCATTTTGACTCTTTGGACTTCTCTTAAGTCTTCTATTATCTTTTCCTCATTAAGGTAGCTCACTATAAGGTTCATCCAGCTTGACTTCTCAATTACGATATTCACCTCGAGGGTAGTGGAATAACTCAGTTATTTAAGATTCTCCACAAATACCTACTGAGCCTACGAGTTTGGTGAAACTGAGGCCAAAATCGCTAAGTTGTCTACTTTTGTATTATTATCCCTTAGAACCCAACACATGTCCACATTGTCCATCCTGTTCAAGAGTTTCTATGTCTTAGTGAGGTATTGGGCCATTACTGGGTCCTTCACTTCATATTCTCCTATTGTTCATAGACATACAAGTTGAGAATCACTAAGTACCTTTAATTTCTTGACCTTGGCTATTATGGCCACTAGTAGATCAAGGAGAAATCTTTGTATTCAACTACATTGTTTGATGTGGGGAACTCAAATCGGATTAAGTATTCTATTTCTCTTTCATATAGACTCTGCAACACAATGCCGATGTTTGGGTGCCTTTATCAAAATCAAATTCGAAAGGAATTTGACTAAATTCAAATATTGGATGGCACTGGATTATATCCCAAATGTAGATTTTAGTTGGACTTGAATCACAGCCAAACTTGACCAAAAATTAAGCTCAAAAATTGGACCACAATTGGACTTAAAGTTTATAAAAAATATAGGCCTAAATGAAAAAAAATTTACAAATAAATTCCTAGACCAAATAAATTTTTACAAATAGGTCCCTAATCGAATATTTTTTATAAATAGATCCAAGAATAAAAATTTCTACATAAATATCCAAAAAATCCTTTAAATTACATATTAGTCCCTATAAAATTTATGGTTTACAAAAGGCTTCTTCAAAATTTATATTTATAAATAAGTCCTTTAGGAGTTTCCTAAATGAATGCTCAATGCAATGGAAAATTATAAATTCAATATTTTTTAAATATACAAATGAATACCTCAACGATTTTAATTTATAAATTAATCTAAATTTCATTAATTTAGAAATAAAATTTTACAAAAACGATCTTAAAAATTTTTAAAACTTTACAAACAAGTCTATAAGGTCATTCTTGCAAATAGGCCCCTAAATTTTTTAAAATGACATACAAGTCCTTGAAAATAAAAAATTTATAAATAACTTCCTTGTAAATTTGATATTGCAAGTAGGTATAAATTTTAAATTTTTTATTCACAGTGATTTCTCATCTAATCCAAATAGATTTCATTCATCCAAAACAAACAAAACAAAAAAAAGGGAATCAATAAGATCACTAATTTGAAATTTGTACAAATTTGACATTAATCCAATTGATGTCTTCCTTGCTTATAAAAGTCTCATCCTACAAAATGAAAAAAGAGAGGAGAAAATATTAGATCAGGACACAAAGAAGAGGGGATTAGAACCATAGAGGAGTTAGAGAATTGCTGCCCATGACCACCCACGACCCTATACCACCATCACCTCCTTGTGTGCCGTTGTCCCTGTGCTCACCTGCTACCCCTCCTACCTCTCCTACTTAAGAAACTTGCACCACCACTAGTCGCATCATGAAGAACTTTTCCTCCTCCTTGGACTTGTTTGAAAGCATAAAAACCACCTAAGGGGGGTGTAGATTAAATTTTTGAGAAATAATGGCACCTTTTGATGAATTAAAACCAATTCAATCCACTAAAATAATTTCAAGCGAATCTCAATAAACCACAATTGCAATTATGTAAATAGAGTAAAGAAAGTTGCACTATAATGTAACATGATTTCGAGACTAACCACTCCTACTATGTTGCTCTTGCTTCACTCTTGATGACTTGAACTCTCCACTAGAGTGTCACTTCATTGATAAAGTTCAACCTCTTATAAAAGCTCTTGCTCCAATCGAAAAGATAAACTCCAATTTGGAGCTTAAATCTATCAACCATTCCGAACAACCTTGGAGTGTGTACACTTAATGGCGTGTCAAATTAAGCCAGCACTCAGGCTCACAACTATTCGACCATAGGTCAGCGTTCGAACCCATTGAATATTGTGGGCTAGCATTCAGGCACACAAAATCAAGCCAACCCTCAGGCTCATGATCCTTGGACTATAGGCCAGCCTTCGAGCCCATTGAACATCCTAGGCCAGTCTTTAGGCCTGCCAAATCAAGTCAGTCCTTGGGCTCACGACTATTGGATTATAGGTCAGTCTTGAGGCCCACTGCACATCCTAGACTAGTCTTTGAGCCCATCAAATCAAGCTAGCACTCAGACTCACAATTATTGGACCATAGGCCAACCTTTGGACCTATTGAGCATCCTAGGCCAGCTTTGGGACCTACAAAATCAAGCCAACAATTAAGCTCATGACCATTAAAATGTAGGCCAACTTTTGAGCCCACCAAGTGTCATTGGCTAGCCTTCAAGCCTATCAAATCAAGTTAGGCTCATGATCGTTAGACTATAGGCTCACTTTTGGGCTTGTTGAATGTCTTAGGCTAGCCATCAGGTCCACTAAACCAAGCCAACTCTTGGGTTTATGACTATTAGACTATAAGCTAGCTTTTGAGCTCACCAATCAAGTCAACCCTTAGGCTCGCTATCATTGGACCATAGGCTAGCTTTCAGGTCCATTGAACATCCTAGGCTAGCTTTCAGGCCTATCAAATCAAGTTTACCTTTGGGCTCGCAACCATTAGACTATAGACCAGCCCTAAGATTTACTGTAATATTATTATAATAATTTAAGGGCTCTCATATCAAATTGATTAATATAAATTAATTAAATTAAATGATTTAATTGCATTGAACTTAAACCCAAACCCTAATTAGATCAAACTAAGTTCCAACCTAAATCAAAACCAGGTCAAACCTGAACTAAAAATTGGGATGAACTTGGCCCAAAACTAAGTTGAACCAACCCAACTTGAAACTTAAACCCCAAGTCTATTAAGGTTCGAACCCAAACCAAATAAGAGGCTAATATGGGTAGAACCCAAACCCATTAACGAGTTGAGTTAGGATCCAATAAGAACCCATCAAGGGTCAGATCCAAAATACATTAAGATTCATCAAAAACCCATAAAGGTCAAATTCAAGATCCATTAAAGGATCCAATAAGATCTAATTAAGGGTTGGATCTAACATCTTTAAAGGATCTAATAAGAGCCCATCGAGGGTTGGATCTAAGATCCATTAAGAACCCAATAAAGGTCCAACACAAGCTTGAGCTCGTCTAAAATCAAATAAAATAAGACTTAGATCAAAATCGGGTTCTAAATCTTAAACTAAATTATTTGAGTTAATTTTAACTAAAAATCAAATTTAATCAAAATTCAGTCAAAATATAGAGTTGAAAGTTATTGAATTGTGACCCAAATGTGGGCTCAATTAGACAAAAATCATGATCAAATTCAACCCAAAATTAGGTTTAATTTGAACTTGAATTATTGAAAAATTTGGGCTTAAACTAAAGAGAGCCGATTGAGTTGGATAATTAGACCAAAATTGGGCCTAAAATTTATTAAATATTTGGGCCAAAATAAAAATTATAAAATAGGTCTCTGACCAGACTTTTCTTACAAATAGATTCCTAAATCAAATACATTTTACAAATAGGTCTCTAACCAGACTTTTCTTACAAATAAGTTCCTGAAATGAAGATTTTGCAAAAGAAATTCTTGAAAATTCTAAAATTTCAAATTAATCCCCACAAAATATATGATTTGCAAATAATCCTCCTAAAAATTCAACATCCCAAAAATAATACATATTTTGAATTTTATTATTAGGAAAACAAATTTTAATCAAGTAAATCACAGGCCAATCACAAAACATGGAAATAATTTTAATCAAATATTACAATTGCACAAACTTCCAAAACTAAACTAATAAGTGATTTGAAAATAAATCTCTTGAAGGCCTATAAATTAAGGAGGAACCTACAAACAAAAGACGCAGAACAAAGATCAGAACACAAAGAGAACAAAGAGGTGAGGATCCAAAAAGAGCCACAAAACTTGAAATGAACAAGCTAAAATTGGAACACAAGGGAGGTTAGCATAACTTAGCTTTCTCCTTTCTTAATCTTCCAATCTTCTCTTCTGTGCTTCCTCTCATATCTCTATGAGGTCTTACTACCCACACGATGACCTCGATCATCCAACCACCAAATGCCCTATCCTTTGCATTGCTACCAGGATGAAGATGAGCCTTCAATAGATCCTACATCGAGCTTTGGTTGCCCATGAATTCTACCACCATCTGACTACCTTGAGCCACCAACCGCCATCGAGTCTCCATCATTCCCGCCAACCCAAAGCCCACACCTCCACCATTTCTGAGCAACCCCAACAAAGGAGTTTCCCTTGCCATCTGCACCTGAACACACCATTAGCTTGCCTTTTGCCTAGTCCCGCATTGGTTTGCCCCGATGTTGCTTTGCCCGTCGACCAGCTTGCAATTGTAAAGCTCACTCGGCCATCTTCTTGCTCCACCAAGCAAGCCACCATCACTTTGAGCTTGCTCCCCACATGATCCAGCCTTGCCATCTATCCACCACACCAACCCTTCACCTAGCCACTAGAGGAAGGGATGGCTGAACCCCAACAATACTCGGCCGAACCCAGTCGAGAAACAAAGAGGATAGGGGCCCAAGCCCCTATCCCTACTGTGTGCTGCCAGAGCAAGGCCGAATCTAGCCTGTCTAGCTAGAGTTGACCATGGGACCAAGAAGACTAGGCTATATCTTGGTAGGGTTTTGAAGGAGGATGTGCTGGCTTGGGGAGAAAAGAGATGAAGGAAGGAAAAAGTGAAAAAAATAATAATAAAAAGTTGCTGCCCAAAAATAATAAAAATAAAAATAAAAAAATAAAATTTAGTTGTCAGCATCTTGTCTCAATTTCTGAGCTACTACACCGTGGCCACCAATAGTTCCTAGTGCAATAGTGGATCTCCCTCAATACTGCGATCACCCGTGGCCCTCTCAAAGATGATGAACCCTCAACACTGCTACAACTATCTATGACCCTTCGAAGATGGAGAATCCCTGCCCAACTATAGGCTAGCCTTGAGGCCCATCAAAATTTTAAGCTAACATTCGAGCCCACCAAACTTAGGCCAGCCTTAGAGCCCGCCAAATTTAGGCCAGCCTTTGGGCCTGCCAAATCTAGGCCAGTCTTCAGGCTCATTGAACTTAGGCTAACCTTTGAGCCCACCAACCTAGGTCAGCCTTCAAGCTTGCCAAAATTATAGGCCAACCTTTGGGTCCATCAAACTCAGGTCAGCCTTTAGATCCACCGAACTTAGCCTAGCCTTCATGTTCCGTTAAACTAGACCCAGCCTTTGATCGCATCAAACTCGAGCCAACCTTTGGACTTGCCGAACCCAAACTAGCCTTCATGCCTACTGAACTCATACTAGCCTTCAGGTCCGCCAAACTGAGGCTAGCCTTTAGGCCTACTAAACTCAGGCCAACCATCGGGCCCGCCAAACTCAGATCAACCTTCGAGCCAGCCGAACTCAAGCCAACCTTTGGCTACCAAACCTAGACTAATCTTCGAGCCTACCAAACTTAGGCTACTCTTCAGTCCCATCGAACTAAGGCTAGCCTTCGGGCCCACTGAAACTTAAGCCAAACTTCAGGTCTGCCAAATCTAGGCCAACATTTGGGCCACCAAACTCAAGTTAGCCTTCAGGCTCACCAACATTAAGCTAGCCCTAGGCTCACACCTCTAAATCAGCTTTTAAGCTCACAAATTAAGCTAGTCCTCAAGCTCACACATCCAAGATAGCCCACAGGCTCTCCCAAAAATTATCATGATAGCCAAGGACTCTCACATCAAATTGATTAACATAAAGTGATTCAATCACTTTGAGCTCAAAACCAAATTAACTATGATGAACCACTAAGTAAATCCAAATTGATCAAATAAATAGACTAGAACTTAAATTGATCTAGACCAAAAATCTACAATAAGACTCAATCCTAATCGAATTCAAGATGGGCTAATCCAAGATCAAGTCAGGTTCAAATAAAATCTAATATGGGTTGAAATAATCTCAAACTAAATTCTGATTAGGTTAAATCAAGTTCAAACTAAAAGATCAAACATAAAGTTAAACAAAAATCAGAGCAAACCTGAGTTGAAGCTCGGCTGAATCAAATTGACTTGAACTTGAGCCAAAGACCATCAAGATGCAAACTTGAACCTAATAAAGGTCCAACACAAGGTCAAACTCGACCTAAATCAAACAGAATTAGACTTAAACCAAATTCAAGCCCTGAATATTGAACTAAGTTAAATTAGATGTGAATCAAAATTAGTATTGCTCCAACTAGAGCCAATGATTAGTATTTGACAAATGTTCTTCTAAAAATCAATGCCAAGCTTGGTAAATCAAACATTCACTGCCAATAACAACATTGACTTTGGAATGAATGTTTCACATGGTTCCCTTGGGCATGCTACAAAGCATTAGTGCAAACACAATCACCAAAGGTTCTAGGAATAGAAAATTGGAACATATCACTATTTTTCAAGAAGTTAGTGAATCATACTTCAATCAAATTTTAAACATCGAGTTGAATTAATTTAGACTCAAATCAAAATTGAGTGTTGAGTTGATTCTAAACTGAACTCGAACCTGAACCATATTAGTCCCGAGGGAATTAAATAGGGTCAAGCTGAGTCCTAGTAGGATGTCAAACCTTCAGCAATACTCTAAGCCCTTTGACAATGGGTGATGTTACCATTCTGACTTGAATAGGAACTAGTTTAAGTGGAACTAAATTGGGCTAAATTGAATCCTACTAGGTGCACTACAAAAGCCTTTGATAACACTCTGAAGCTATATCCAACCCCATAAGTTATTAGTGATGCTACTAAATCAAAGAAATTAAATACCAATATGCTCAAAGCCATTGGTCGACCTTCAAGCTAGTCAACCCTTGAAGTAGTTGACCACGCACCCTTTGAGCTAGTTAACCCCAAAAGTAGTTGATGACACACCCTTCAAGCTAGTCAATCCCGAAAGTAGTTGATGACCTACCCTCAAGGTAGTTAACCCTAGAAATAGTTGATGACATACCCCTCAAGCTAGTTAACCCTAAATAGTCAACAATGTATTCTTCAAGCTAGTCAACCATAGAAGCAAGTGACAATACATTCCTCAAGATAGTCAACCCCAAAAGCCATTAGCAATATGCCCCTCAAGATAGTCAACCACATAAGCAGTTGATGATGCATCCCTCAAGTTAGTCAATCCTAGAAGCAGTTGATGATATGCCCCTCAAGCTAGTCAACCCCAGAAGAGGTTAACAATGCATCCCTCAAACTAGTCAAACTCAGAAGTAGTTGGTGACACATCCCCTCGAGCTAGTCAACTATAGAAGCAGTTGATAATGGATCCCTCAAGCTAGTCAATCCCAGAAGTAGTTGATGATGCACCCCTCTAGCTAGTCAACCTAATAAGTAATTGGCGACACACCCTTCAAGTTAGTCAACCCTAGAAGCAGTTGACAATATGCTCTTTAAGCTAGTCAACCCCAAAAGTAGTTGATGATGCACCCTTCAAGCTAGTCAATCCTAGAAGTAGTTGATAATAGGCCCTTCAAGCTAGTCAACCTAGAAGCCATTGACAATGTGCCATTCAACCTAATCAACTCTAGAAGTAGTTGATGATGCATCCTTCAAGCAACCCCAGAAGTAGTTGACAATGTGCCTTCAAGCTATTCAACTCCAAAAGTAGTTGATGATGTACCCTTTAAGCTAGTCAACTCCAAAATTAGTTGATGGCATGCCCTTCAAGTTAGTTAACCACAGAAGCTATTGATGACATAACCTTTAAGCTAGTCAACTCCAAAAGTCATTGATGATGTGTCTATCAAGCTAATCAACCCTAAAAGTAGTTGACGATGCACCCTTCAAGCTAGTCAACCCTAAAAGTAATTGACAATATGCCCTTCAAGCCAATCAACTCTAAAAGTAGTTGATGACACACTCCTCAAGCTAGTCAACCTAAGAAGTAGTTGATGATGCATCCCTCAACCTAGTCAACTCTAGAAGTTGTTGATGACACACCCCTTAAGCTAGTCAACCTTAGAAATAGTTGATGATGTACACCTTAAGCTAGTCAGTCCCAAAAGTAATTGATGATATACCCTCAAGCTAAGCCAACCCCAGAAGGAATTAATGATACACCCTTCAAGCTAGTTAACCCCAGAAGTAGTTTAACCCCAGAAGTAGTTAATGATGTACCCTCCTAGCTAGTTAATCCTAAAAGTGGTTGACGATGCACCCTCCTAACTAGTCTACCCTAGAAGTAATTGATGGCATACCCTCTAAGATAGCCTACCCTAGAAGTAGTTAATGATGTGCTTTCAAATCCTAATAAGATTTACTAGCATAAGCCAAGGTAGTTAGTCTCACCAGTTAGCATGTTATCAACATTCACCAAAGATAGAGTCAAGACCCATCTGAGTTGGACGTCACATGATCCAACATATGGGGGCAGGACAATAGTGCATACCAAAGCACCTTTCTTGTCTCCTATCTTTTCTTTATTTTCATTTGCCTCTTACTTTCCATAATTCTATTTTAAAATTCATTGTAAAGTGAAGGCATGTCCGTGCTTAGGCCATGTACCATTTCTCAAATCAATCAATATCACACTTTCTTGTTTTCTTTTTGTATCTCTATTTTATTAGATAGGTTTTTTGTTTTAAAATATTTCTAACAATTGTCAGGATAATTAACAATAGAGGCTTGCATCTATTGGAAGTTAATATTTTATAAAACCTGATAGTGCACTTCAAATTAAACAAATTTTGATTTGTGATTCAAGGTCACTCCTAGGGTCTCTACCACATTCCAAGCCACCAAAATTGATCCCATAAATTTTGCTATGTTTGGTGGGACTTGATTTCTCATCCAAGTATAGAAACTTAGTAAATACCATAGAGATACTGATAAGGCAAAACTATGATTGAAGACTAATAAATTATGTTCTCCATTATAGAAGAAAGAATCAAATGACATCAACAAAGAACATCTCCACCCCAAGATACACCATCACCCTAGAGGTAGGATGAACTATGTATTTACGTCAATAAATGGTTATCATAGAAGCAATTGAAATTCAAATCAAGTTCAGGATAATCTCTAAGGTCATCCAATTTAAGAAGGCACCTACTACGCACTAACGAAAGTCGTTGTCATGCAAAATCAGCCTATTTCTCACCTTCCATCAAGGAAAAGGAGGCCTAATATCATTATTCCTAATGAGAAAGGCTATTTAGATAAAGAGCTAGAAGCCATGCCTCAACAAACAAGAATATTAGTCTTCCAGAGGTTAGGACTGAAGTGAATCTCAATCTTCAGTCACCTTCCTCTAACTCCTCACAAGGGGTAATCAAAAGCAAGTCTGAACATAACCATGGCTAAAGAAGAGCTCATCTTGACTGTCACAAGTAAAGGAAAGACTGCTTGAATTTTTAATCAATTTGGAAAACCTACCCCTCAAATGAAGTCCATCATTACTATCCTTACCTCCAATCTTTCACTCGATTAAGAAATTTATAGAAGAGTAAAACCAATTTACAGGGGGCATAGTATTACCATAATACTGTGGTAAAGGGACAAATCACCAAACAAAATAATAAGAGTAGCCAAGAGACTGCAACTCAGCATGAGGACTTATAAAAGGAGACCACTTATACTGTCAAAATCATTTCTCATCATGACTCTGGGAGGAACTATGAGCTTGCACGATAGTCAGCCAAATGCCCAAAGAAGAATGCCCAAGTGAGGCTCATTGATGAAGAAATTCAAAAGGAGAGGGTCCTTGTGAACTAATCCTTGCTGCCATGCCAAAGAGAGGGTGTCACGACCCACTCCATGAGTAGACTCTTGAATGAGATGACTTGACTAATGGAAAATGTTAGCCTCAGCCAAAAGCCCAAACTTGATTCTTAAGACATAGATCATCATGTTTTGATAGAAGCCTTGGTCATAATTAAAAGATCCAATCAAGAAGTGACCATAGAGGCACTGTAAGAATAATTGAGATAGTAGGGTAAAGAGAAAGATGAAGCTCAAAATAAGGTCATGGAGTTGATGCAGATGGTACTACAAATGAACCAGAAGCTCAATGAGTTGGAATGATCTTAATAGCCATCTCAAGTAGTAGAGGTAGCAGAAGGTGCATCTCCTGTAGATGAGATCCCAAAAATGTAGGCCCTTCATAAGAACCTCCTCTAGCAAGGATACCCAATCCCCCATTTCAGGGATCTCTGATAATACAAAACTCCCAGCATACATACAATAGCAAGTGTAATGAATGGTGGTTACACAGTTGAGGTAAGGAAGTGAGACAGGTAGAATGAACGATGCTAATAGACGTACCCTAGCCATCACGACCGGTGGCTATATAGTGCCCAGTTTCAAATAATTTAATGGCATGGGCAATCCTGAATAGCACATAGATTACTTTGTGACTTTGTGTGGGGATTCAAGTAATAGTCTCTCATTATTACTCTACTAATTTTTAACAAGCTTGATAGGAGTAACAGTCGTGTAGTATGTAGGTTTGTAATCAGAATCTATACAAACTTGGGCACAAATGAAAGAGGTTTTCTAAATCACGCTCAGAGGAGTCATCAACAAAGTGACCATTATAGACTTCATCTTGACACTGAAGCACAATAATGAGTCAATCCTACATTATATCACATGGTGAAAAAACCTTTGTATTAAATATGAACAACCTATAAGCCAATTTGAGGCAGTAAACCTAGTCTTTAGCAACATAAAGGGAGAGTGAATGACACCTTATCTGAGCACTTCTTCTATCCAAACTCTCCAAGACCTTATTATGTAAGTCAAGAAGCTAGAAAGAATTAACCCACCAACCTTATCTAGTTCATAAAATTTCAAACTAGAAAATGATAATGTAAAATGTGAAGAGTCTTTCAAAAATGTGATGACTACATTCACAGTAATTGAGCAAAAAAAAACTCCAAATCTCACTGTGAATAAAGGTAATTCTCAAAAGTTACCAACTCTTAAAGGAGATAGAGAAGTGGAATGATCCAATAATTTCTAATAAAGGCTCAAAAAGAACTATTCTTTCAAAAGAGAAAGAGTAGGTAAAATCTTTCAAGATGCCTGAAGTTAGGCTTCCAATTGTCAGATTTCAAGAGGCCAGGTGAGGCCAACAAAATAAATTACTCAAATTATTATTCTTACCATAAAGTTTTGGGGCATGCCATTGAAGATTGCTATGTGTTCAAGGATAGAGTCGAAGAACAATACCGAGAGAGCAAGCTAACTCTCTTGAAGGTAGCCTTATTGGAAATGACTACTAAACACATCAATTATATTATTATGTTCTAGAACCACAAATCACTTGCCGAGTTTCTCTTTGAGGAAGTGGCACAATGTACCCCCAAATAAGAGCATTTATGAAATATCTACATTTCAAAGAGGTTGAGGAAGCTAATGAAGAAAATGACTAAAAACTTTGAAGAGCCTGGAAGGTAACGAGGAAAGCCTTATAAAAGCAAACTACCTCACCTACTAGAAGTATCAAGAAGAAAAGGAACAAAACCATGAAAAAGAAGCAGGTTCGGTTGGATAAATATGATGTTAATAAATTAGCCATCCAAGACTACATTGATGCTCTAAAGGAATATGTCCAAGGAGAAAGAAGCTAGGTAACTCTCTAGAAATTCTTCCCTGACAAACTCAAAACTTTACTAGAAGATCCTAATGTGGGAGATTGAGAAAGTGAACTTCCAATGGTGATGTGCTCTACCATATTTACTATTAGAAGTTTACAATTGAGCCGCTTCTCACCCTATTTCTTCAATAATGATGAAATTCAGGGTGTGAGGTGAGAAGAATCAAATAGAATCACTAATGATGTTACTGATGAAATGAGAGATCCCACAAGTCTCTCCAAGAGCTGCTCTCGAGATGACTATCTTAGAGAGTGATTCATCCATAAGTACAACTATGGCATGCTCAAACTATAGTTAGATACTATGAAAGAACTAGCTACAACTAATATGAAGTTTGTCAATGGCAAAATACAAATACTGAACAAGCATATGAAGGCTATGGTTACCCATATGAAAAGCATAATAAATACAACTACCATGCTCTGTGAGAAACTCAAGAAGATAGAGAAGGTGCAAGTAGAAAAGGAAAGACCATATGAAAGACTCTACAAGGGTGGTGAGAAATTACTTACCAACCCTTCTAAGAGATAAAATGATCACTCAAACCACTTACTCCAGAGATGAGTTAAGAAAGCTAAACACTATCGAAGATAGTTTTCTAAGTCTATAATCTCTTGTCATATGGTGACTTATATATCTGAGATAAACACTAATGGTAGCTATCCTAGCCTCCATCAAGCAATCCAGCAATAAATTCTCAACCCACTAGGTTTGGTGAGGTTCCAATCCTAGAACCTATAGAAGGATGCAATTTTGCCAACTTTAGAGAAATTATGTGTACAAGGCATGGATGAAAAATATGACTCTATGTCTTAAGTCAAAACAACTTTATGACCGCTTCAGAAGGCCCTACAACAACAAGCGCCAAAGAAAAAAATGGCATTTCGGGAGAGCATCAAATGAACTAATGCTAAAGATCATTTTGCCCGCATGTGAAATCAATTTGAATATCCACAATCAAGCCAATCTGAATATCCATGAGGAAATATCATAAATACAAAGTCCTAAAAAAGGTTATGCCAATAGATGAAGTAGAAGAGTTCATCCAACGAGTCTCTGAAGACCTCTCTATGAGACAACCTCATGTGACTGATTTTGATATTGAATTAGACAATTATCAACTAGTCATAATCTAATTAGATGTAAAAGGGAATGGAAGACATTCATTGTGTTTTCGATAGCTTTAAGCATTAGTGATAACTTTATTTGGTTTAGTAGCATCACCAATAGCTTGTAAGTTTGGGTATAGCTTTGAAAACTACATTGTCAACTACTTTTGGGGTTGACTAGCTCGAGGGGTGCATTGCCAACTATTTCTAGGGTTAGCTAGCTTGAAAGGTGTGTTATCAACTGCTTCTAGGGTTGACTAGCTTGAGGGGCACAACATCAACTACTTTTGAGGGTTGACTAGCTTGAAAGAGCATGTTGCTAATGACTTCTAGGTTGACTAGCTTAAGAGAGCATCATCAACTATTTTTGGAGTTGAGTAGCTTGAAGTGTAGCCAACGACTTTGAGCTTGTTGGTATTTAACATTTTTGATTTGGTAGTATCACCAACAGCTTAGAGGGTTAGGTATAGTTTTGAAGTGTGACTAATTGCTTGGAGCGTGTTGGTAGTCAACTTCATTAATTTAGTAGTATCATCAATAGCTTGTAGAGTTGGGTATAGCTTTGAAGTGTGGCCAATAGTTTTAAGCATATTAGTGATTTTTTAGTTTGGTAGCATCACCAATGACTTATGGAGTTGGGTATAGCTTAAAATATTGCTCAAAGCTTTTGTAGCACACACAACAAGACTCAATTTGACTTTATTTAGTTCTATTCAAACTAATTTTGGTTTAGTTTAGGATGTAATATCACCTTTTGTTCATAACCTTGGAGTATTGTCGAAGATTTATCACACCCAATGGAACTTGGTTTGACCATATTTAATTTTATCGTGACTAATATGATTTGGGTTTGCATTTGATTTCATTTAGCTCAAGTTGAGTTCAACCTTATGCTAGACCTTTATTGAGTTTGGGTCTACATCTTGATGGACTTTGGTTCAAGTTCAAGTCAATTTAGTTCAACATGATTTTAGTCTAGCTTGGCTTGATTCTGGTTTAACTTTGAGTTTGCTCTTTTAGTTTGGACTTGATTTAACTCAATTAGAATTTGATTTGAGCATAGTTCTATCCAAATTAGATTTGATTTGAACTCAACTTAATTTTAAATTAACCCATCTTAAATCTGATTAGAGTTGAGTCTAAGTTTATTTGGTGTAAGTTAACTCATGTTGGATTTTTTGGAGTCCAACTTGATTTGGGTTTTAGCCAATTTATTTGATTAATTTAGGTCAATTTAAGTCAACTTGGACTTTGTCTATTTATTTTGATTGAGTTCAATTTTAATGTGACTAAGTTACTTCATGTAAAGTAGTTTGATTTGAGGATCCTTGACTATTTATGATAATTTTAGGTGGACCTGTGGCTTGACCTTAAAATGTACGAACCCAAGGGCTAGCTTCATCATGAGCACAAAAGTTGGCTTAAAGGTGCAAGTCAGAGGACTAATTGGGTGCGAATCCGAAGACTAGCTTAATACAAACCTAAAAGCTAACTAAGGTGCAAGCCCGAAGGTTGACTGACATGTGAGCCCAAAAGCTGGTGAAGTGCAAGTCTAAAGGTTGATTAGATATGAGCCCAAATCCTAGTTAAGTGTAAGTCCAAAGACTGGCTAAGTGTGAGTTAGAAGGTTGGCTAAGTGCTAACCCAAAAGCTTGCTAAGTACAAGCCCAAAGGTTGGCTAAGGTGTGAGTCCAAAGACTAGCTAAGTGCTAGCCCAAAAGCTAGCTTGGATGCAAGCTCGAAGGCTGACTTAGATGCAAGTATGAAAGCTAGCTTAAATGCAAGCCCGAAAACTGACTAAGGTGTGAGCCCAAAGACTGACTTAGATATGAAACCAAAGGTTGGCTAAGGTATGAGCCCGAAGGTTGGCTAAGTATGAGCCAGAAAGCTAGCTAAGTGTGAGCACGAATGCTAGCTGAGTGTGAGTCTAAAGGTTGGCTAAGTACAAGTATGAAAGATGACTAAGTGTGAGCCTGAAGGCTAGTTTGGATGCAAGCCTGAAGGCTAGCTAAGTGCGAGCTTGAAGGCTAGCCAGGTGTGAGCTCGAAGGCTAGCTGAGATACAAGCCCAAAGGCTGTTTAAGGTGCGAGCCCGAAGGCTAGCTAAATGCAAGCCCAAAGGTTGGCTAAGTGTGAGTCTAAAGACTGGCTTAGTGTAAGAAGCTTTATCATCTTCAAGAGGTCATGAGTGGTCGCAGTAGTGTCAAGAGTTCATCATCTTTAAGAGGCTATGTACGGTTGTAATAGTGTCAAGAGTCCACCATCTTTGAGGGACCATGGGTGGTTGTGGTGTGAAGAGTCCACCATCTTCTAGAGATCCCGAGTGGCCATGGTGTCAAGTGTTCAACTAAAAATCAAGATGAGAAAAGTTTTTTTTCTCTTTTCTTTTAAACAAACTCTTTTTTTTTTGCCAAAATTTCCCCTTTTTTTACACAGTAACATTTTTAGTTATTTTTTATTTTTTATTTCCCTATTTGTTCTTCTTCCTCACTCAAAACCTTTCTCCCCTATCTTTGGCTAGATTTTCTTTTTTTTTTTCACAACAACCTTGTTTTATATTTTTTACCTTTTATCTTCTCCCTCAAGCCACCTATGCCCCCTCACCCTTTTCTCCCCCTCATGACCAAGCCATGGTGGCCAGCTCCCTTATCTACCTAGATCCGACCATCTGTCAAAAGATAAATCCACATGGAAATAACTCAGAAAGAGAGTTGCATGCTTTCTACTTATAATGACACTCTTTAAAGAAGGTTCTTAGATCAACTATTTTTGCACTATCTCTCAAATAAAGAAGCTAAAGAAGTTATATACGATGTATATTTTGGGATTTGTGGGGCTCATCAATCGGGCCCAAAAATGATGATAAAGATTAAGCATATGGGCTACTATTGGCCCACGATGGTAGGAGATTACATCGAATATATGAAAAGATAACACTTATCCCAAATTCATGGTGACTTCATTCATCAACACCCAAATTCTCTACATCCAACAGTGTTCTCATGACCATTCGAGATATGGGGTACAAATATCATTAGCCCAATTGAACCATCTTTTTCTAGAGGTCACTACTTTATACAAGTAATAACTGATTATTTCTCTTGATGGGCTAAAATAATTTCATTAAAAGAGGTAAAAATAAGTACTATTATTCACTTGTTTAAGAAAATATTTTATACCAATTTAGTATCTCTTGATGGATCATTTCTAAAAATGGACTATCCTTCAAAAACTTAAAGATCAGACGATTCACATATCATTATAAGATAGATTGGAGATATTCGCCTATCTATAATACAAGAGTCAACATACTTACTGAGATATTTAACAAGACTATTTCCAAGATCTTGAAGAGTGTTGTTGCAAGGAACAAGAAAAATTGGCACCAAGAGCTTTTCGAAGCACTATGGGCTTATCGCTCTACATATTAAACCCCTACCCAATTAACTCCCTTTGCATTGGTGGGTGTTCGGGACTAAGGTAGTCTTATCACTGGATCTACAAATTCCCTCTCTAAGAATTATCTCACAAGAAAAAAAATCATAAAAGAAGATAATATTCATCATCATCTTGACAAGCTAGACTCCTTAGATGAGAGAGGGCTCATAGCCTAGTAAAACCTAAAAATATATCAAACACAAATGTCCAGGGCTTATAATAAAATGGGCTGACTTAGATCCTTCTAGAATGGAGAAATGATCTTGGCTTTGAGAAGACTCAAAATCTTGAACCGAAATAAGAAAGGCAAGTTCGAGCCTAATTGGAAAGTTTCTTATATCATTAAAAGGATAGTTGAAGGGGGATCCTACTCACTGATCGATGACTAGGGGAAAATGCCTATGTTACCAATTAGTGACTAGTTCCTCAAAAAGTACTATGTCTAAACCTCTGGGAGTAACAACAATAATAATCAAAAGTGCTTATATTTTATCTATGATGGAATGTCTGACTTTCCTGAAAAGGAATCTCCAGTCAAACATGCACTTCATATTTCTTGAGATAAACTATGGACACAAAATCCCACCCAATTTGTGTGACAATCAAGTCCATGCCTCATAAATACCAACTCATTATGATAACTCAAGTCTACCTATTATGCTAAATCAAGTCTACTTCTACATGGTGGACTAAGTCCATGTTACATGGTGAATAAGACCATATCCACGTGGTAACTCAAATCTACTTTCATATGGCAAATCTATAGGATTAAAATCGACCACCCAAAATAGTGGAGACTCCCGAGAGTGACCTCGAATCACAAATTAGAATTTATTTTGATGTGCACTATCAGGTATTATAAGAACATGATTTTTAATAGATGCAAACTCTTATTGTTAATAATCTTGATAATTATCAAAAACCTCCTAAAGCAAAAAAATTTAACTAATAAAATAGAGATACAAAAAGGAAAATAAGAAAGTATTATTTGATTTATTTTAAGAAAGATGGTACATGGTTTAAGGGTATGTCCTCACTTTACAATAAATTTCAACCTAAAATTATAGAAAATATGAAAGAAGTAAAGAAAGAGAAAAAAGTGGAGAAGAAGCTTTGATATATGTTGTTGCCCCACTCCTCCTATGTTGGGCCACGTAGTGTTTAACCCAAATTGGCTTAGTCTTTGGTAAGTATTAATGGTATCATCTGATGGGATGCAAAAGAGAATAAAAGTTCAAAGTGTTTCTAATAATTCTGAGCATTGGTGGCAACTTCGCTGGGTTTGGGAATGTCACCAATAGCTTATAGGGTAGCTTGAAGTATTTTCAATAGTTTTGAGCTTTCGCAATAACTTTATGATTTGAAGTGTTTCCATTAGCTCATAAGCCATCAATGATTGCTTTATTTGGATTGGAGTGTTTCTATTAGTCAATAAGGTGTTGACAATAATTCCATTGAGCTTGAAGTGTTTCTATAGCCAATAAAACATAATCGATAACTTCTTTATTTTTTAAAGTATTTCCATAGCCGATAAGGCGTAGATGATAACTTTAATATTTTGATTTTTTTTGAAGTATTTCCATAGTCAATAAGGCATAGGTGATAACTTCATTATTTTTGGTAGCATCACCACCAATGGCTTATAAGGTTGGGTATAGCTTTGAAAATTACATTATCAACTACTTTGGGATTGACTAGCTTGAGGGGGGGCATTGTCAACGGTGGCTTTAAAGGTTGACTAGTTTGAGGGAGCACATTGCCAACTGTTTCTAGGGCTAGCTAGCTTGAAGGGTGCGTTGCCAACTGCTTTTAGGGTTGACTAGCTTAAAGGGTGCATCATCAATGGCTTTTGGGGTTGGCTAGAGTTAAAGTATGGCCAACGGCTTTGAGTGTATTATTGGGTGACTTTATTTCAGTAAGGATTGGTGCTAATTGACTAAGCAGTTTTGAGCCTACCTTAGTTTGGTTTGAATTGAAGCATTGCTAATGGTTTCGGGTTGGCTTAGCTTTAAAGTGTAGCAAAAAACTTTGAGTGTATTAGTGATTAACTTTTTTGATTTGATAGCATCACCAATACTTATAGAGTTGGGAATAGCTTTGAAGTGTAGCCGATAGTTTTTAGTACATTGGCAATTAACTTCTTTAGTTTGGTAGCATTACCAATGACTTGTGGAGTTGGGTATAGCTCTGAAGTATTGTTAAAGGCTTTTGTAGTACACCCAACAAGACTCAATTTAACCTTATCTAGTTTTATTCAAACTAATTTTAGTTCAGATCAAGATTATAACATCACCTTTTATTCATAGCCTTGTGATATTGCTGAAGATTCAGCATACCCAATGGAACTTGGTTTGACTCTATTTAGTTCCATCGAGACTAATATAGTTCAGGTTTAAGTTTGATTTTATTTTTTTTGGGTTGAGTTTGACCTTATATTGGACATTTATCAAGTTCAGGTTTGCATCCTAATGGACTTCGGTTCAAATTCAAGTCAATTTAGCTCAACTTAGTTTTAATTCAAGCTCAACCTAGCTTGGTTCTAGCTTTATATTTTGTACTTAGTTCAATCTTGATTTAACTTGATTTTGAATTGATCCAACTTGAACATAATTAGGGTTAAGTCTGAGTTTATTTGGTTTAGGTTACTCAATTTGAATTTTTCTGGGGTCCATCTTGATTTGGGTTTCAATCCATTTCTTTGATCAATTCAGGTCCATTTGAGCCAACATACTCTTTGTCCATTCATTTTAATGAGTTCAATTTTAATGTGACTGAGTTATTTCATGTCAAGCAGTTTGATTTGAGAGTTCTTGACTATTTATGATAATTTTAGATGGACCCATAGTCAAACCTTAAAATGTATGAACCCAAGGGCTGGCTTAGCTCACAAGTAAGAAAGCTACTTAGAGGTGCAAGCCCAAGGGCCGACTAGATGAAAGTCCAAAGACTAGCTTAGTACAAACCCAAAGGCTAGCTAATGTATGAGCTCGAAGGCCAGCTGAGCTATGAGCTTGAAAGCAGGCCAAATGCAAGCCCGAAGGCTAGCTAGGTGTGAGCCCAAAAGCTGGCTAATTGTGAACCTGAAGGCTGACTAAGTGTGAGCCCGAAGGCTAGCTAAGATCTGAGCCCAACGACTGGCTAAGTGTAACCTTGACGGTTGGCTAAGTATGAGCCTGAAGGCTAGCTTGAATGTGAGCCCGAAGGTTAGCTAAGGTGCGAACTTGAATGCTGGCTTAGATGTAAGCCTGAAGATTGGCTAAGGTACAAGCCAGAAGGTTGGATTAGATGCAAAACTGAAGGCTAACTTAGATGCAAGCCCGAAGACTGGCTAAAGTGCAAGCTTGAAGGCTGGCTAGGTGCGAGCACAAAGGCTAGCTAAGTGCTAGCCTAAATATTGGCTGAGTACAATCCCAAAAGCTAACTGAGTGTGAGCTCGAAGGCTAGCTGTGCGAAAATCTGAAGGCTGGCTTGGATGTGAGCCCTCAGGCTAGCTAAGTGCAAGCCTGAAGACCAGCTGGGTGTGACCTCAAAGGTTAGTTGAGGTGAAAGCCTGAAATCTAGCTTAGATGTGAGCCCAAAGGCTAGCTATGCGTAAGCCCAAAGGCTAGCTATGCGCAAGCCCAAAGGCTAACCAGGTATGAGCTCGAAGGCTGGCTAAGATGCAGACCTAAAGGTTGGGTTAGTGCAAACCTAAAGACTGGCTAAGTGTGAGGCTGAAGCCTGCTTGGTGTAATAAAGCTTCGCTATCTTTGAGTGGACAAAGTAGTATCAAGAATTTTCCATCTTCAAGAGGTCGTGAGTGGCCACAATGGTGTCAAGAGTTTGCCATCTTCGAGGGCCGCGGATGGTCATGGTGCCAAGAGTCCACCATCTTCGAGGGACTACAGGTAACTGCAGTGTCAAGAGTTTCGCTGAAAACCAAGATGAGAGAAGTTGTTCCTCTTTTTTGGCCAAATTTTACTTTTTATATTTTTTTTACACAACAATATTTTTATTTTATATTTTTCTTTCCCTATTTCTTCTTCTTTCTCACTCAAAGGCTGGATTAGATGCAAACTTTAAGACTGGCTAAAGTACAAGCCCAAAGGATGACTTAGATACAAACTCAAAAGTTGGCTAAGGTGTGAGCTCAAAGGCTAGCTTAGATGTGAGCCCGAAAGCTGGATAAGTGTGAGCCTGAAGGCTGGCTTGAATGTAACCCCGAAGGCTAACTAAGGTATTTTAGATTGGTTAGGTGTGAGCTCAAAGGCTGGCTGAATGTGAGTCGAAAGGTTGGCTAAATGCAAGCTCAAAGACTAGTTTGGTGCAAACCTGAAGGCTAGCTTAGATGCAAGCCTAAAGTCTGGCTAAGTACAAACTTGAAGGCTAGGTGAGGGTAAGCCTGAAGGCTAACTGAGGTGTAAGCCTGAAAGTTAGTTAAGTATGAATCCGAAAGTTGGCTAAGTGTAAGCCCGAAGGATAGCTTGGATGTGAGCTTAAAGGCTAGACAAGTGTGAGCTTGAAAGTTGGCTAAGTGTGAGACTGAAGGCTGGCTTAGTGTAACAAAGTTTTCCCATCTTCAAGGGGCTATAGGTGGCCACAGAAGTGTCAAGAGTTCACCATCTTTGAGGAGGCACGTGTAGGTGCAACAATGTCAGGAGTCCACCATCTTCGAGAGACTGCGAGTGGTCATAGTGTCAAGAGTTTGCCATCTTCGTAGGGTTATAGGAGGTTGTGGTGTCAAGAGTTCTATTAAAAATCAAGATGAGAGAATTTTTTTTTTTTTTTTTTGAACAAACTCTTCTTTTCTTTTTCTGCTAAATTTTCCTTTTTCTTTTTTTTTTTACACAACAAACATTTTATTTATATTTTTTTATTTTTTTCCTATTTCTTTTTCTTCCTCACTCAAAACCCTTTTCCCCTATTTTTGGAAGGGTTTTCTCTTTTTTTCACAATAACTTTTTTTATATCTTTTTAACCTCTTATCTTCTCCCTCAAGCCAACTCTGCCCCATCACCCTTTTCTTCTCCTCACAGTCAGCCTTCTCCCAACTGGATCTGGTTGTTTCTCCCCGTGGCAAAGCGGAACAGCATCCGAGGAGGCAGGGGCAAAGCTCGAGCAGCAGCTCGTAGGTGACTGCATGGAGGCATAGTGGGCTGGAGGTGGAGGCAAAGGCAGCTCAGCAGGCTAGAGGCAAAGGTGACTCAGTGAGTTGGCAAGGAAGTAAAGATAGTGCGGGATGAGTGGAGGATGGCTGTTGGTGTGGTGGGGTTTGGCTGTGGGTCCAGCGAGGAGGTGGCTGCATAGCAGACATTAGGTAGAGAGGGTAGGCGAACGAGCAGGAGGTTAAGATGTGAAGAGGTCCAGACGGAGGCACAAGCCGGATGGATGATTATGCGGGGATAGGTCCAACTAGGGCGGAGACGAACTTCGAAGGGAACGAGCACATGGAGGAGATGGCAGCATAGTGGTTGGGCTTTTACCCCAAGCAATTCATGCAAGTGATCCAACTTGATTGATTCAACCACGGAGAGGTTGGGCAATGGCGGTGATATGTGGGCATCAATTGAGCAAAGAGTGGACCTCACACCAAAACAACAACAATGACAAAAAGAAAAAAGCAAAGAAGAATAACATATAAGAGCTCAAATCCTTACTTGATTGATTCTATTCTTGACTTTTATATTGTATTCCTAATTTTACTAACCTTCGCATGCTAATCTTCTTCCTCTTTTTTTCATGTATTAGCAAGATTTATATAGATTTCAAAGAGATCAAGTTGGTTTGGAATGAATCTCATTTTATTTGAAATTTTGAATGGTGGATATGGTTGTAGATGGATATGGATATGGCTTATTTTGAGTTTGGATGTGTTTGTGAAGAGATATGGATAAATTTATTTGTTGTAGGTGATGATAATTTGAAAATTATACTCATCTCGTACACTAAAATTAAAGAGGGGTTATTTATAATTTTTTTTAGAAAAATTAGACTAAATTATAATTTTATAAATTTTAAAATCTTTTTTGAACAAAATTTAGACTTATAAAATATTTTGAGGAACTTATTTATAAAAAGTAAAAATTCTAGAGGCTTACTTACAATTACAAAATTTTGGAGGAGTTTATTTATAAACCATATATTTCATAAGGATCAAATTATAATTATTTATTTTTTGAGGAATTTATTTGCAAACTTTAAATTTTGCGGGACTGATTTATAATTTTAGGATTTTATTAGACTTTTTTGTAAAATTTTTATTCCAAGGACATATTTCTAAGGAAAAAAATCTGGCTAAGGACCCATTTATAAAGATTTATTCAGTTTAGAGACTTATTTGTAAAATTTTTGTATTTTGTCATTTTGGTCCAAATTTTGGATAAATTTTAGGCCTAATTTTGATTCAAATATCCAGCCCACTTATCCTATTTAGATTAAGCTTATCTTGAGTCCGAATTGTCCAATGATTTAGGTTTAAATTAAACTCAATTTTTTGACTAAACTGAGACGTGATTTAAATCTAATTGAAACCCATATTTAAGTCATAATTTAGTGACATACAAGTTTAAATTTTAATTATATTTTAATCAAATCTGATTGTGGTAAAATCACCTCAAATAAGATCAAGTTTACTTTCATGTAACAATCTAAATCCACTTCTACATAGCAACCTAAGTTCACTTCTACATAGCAGTCTAAAATCCATGTTATATGGCAATTAAGTCCGTATGCACATGGTAAATTAAGTTCACTTTTACGTGATAATTAAACCCACTTTCATATGATAAAAAAGTCCACTTCTACATGACAAATCAAGTCTATTTTTACGTGGCAAATCAAGTTCATATTACGTGGCGATTGTGTCCATACCTATATGGTGGATCAAGTTCACTTCTTATAACAAATCAAATCCACTTATTATCCCACCTTAAGTCTACTCTGATGACAATTCAAGTCTATTCTATGTGGTAATTAAGTCCATATTCGAATGACAAATCAAGTCCACTCTCATGGCAACTTCATTCCATTTTACATAATGATCAAACCCGTATTTAAATGACAAATCAAGCCCACTTCTTCATAACAAATCAAGTCTATTTTATGTAGCGATCAAATCTATATTTAAATGGCAAATCAAGTCCACTATATGTGACAACCCAAGTCTACTCATTATGGTAAATTAAGTCCACTCATTGTGGTAAATAAAGTCTACACATTGTGGTAACTCAAATTCGCACCTTGTGATAAATTAAGTTAACTCCTTGTGCCAATCTCAAATCTATTCATCGTGATAAATTAAGTCTACTCCTTGTGATAATTTGATTTTCACTTTCACGTGATAAAATCAAGTCTACTTAGTATAATAGATTAAGTCTACTACTTGCAACGATTTAAGGCTGCTCCGCATGGTAGATTAAGCCCATACTCTTGTGGAAAAATTATGTCCATGGCAAATTAAGTCTATTTCAGGTGGGAAATTGAGTTCACCTTTTGTGCAATAATTCAAACTCATATGGTCAACAATTAGAATGTTGATGCAAAGGGGTGAACACCTGAGAAATTTGTTCGCATCCACTCTCCTCACAGAAAAAACCTCGCAAAGTGGATGCAAAAGAGGTATTTGTTTGAGTCAATTTTAAACAAAAATAAAATTTAATCAAAATTCAGTCAAAATATAGAGTTAAATAACATTAGATGATCCAAATGTAGGGCTCAATTGGACCAAAATTATGATTAAATTCGACCAAAAATTAGGTTTAATTTGGATTTAAATTGTTAGAAAATTCGGGCATAAACTAGAGAAAGTCGATTAGACTGGATAATTGGACCAAAATTGAATCCAAAATTCATCAAAATACCTCGGCCAAAATAAAAATTTTTGACATGAATTTTATATTCACAAATAAATCCCTTAAATTTTTAACTTTTACAAATAAACTCCTAATTTTTTTCTTTTGCAAATCAGCCCCTCAAAAAATTTTATTTGCAAATGAGTCCAAATTTTATTGAAAAAGGACATTCAAAATTTCAAAATTTTTAAATTTTTACTAATATATTATTTTTGTTAGAAAACCCTTGGAGTTTACAAAATTATATTTAGATCCAATTTTTCAGAAAATTTACAAATAATCCCCTTGAAAATTCAGAATCTCAAAATAGTACATATTTTGAATTATATTATCAAAAAATAAATCCCAATCAAGTAAATCACAAGCTAATCACAAAATATAAAAATAATTTTAATCAAATATTATAATCCCACAAACTTCCAAAAACTAAAATAATCAGGGATTTGAAAATAAATCTCCTGAAGGCCTATAAGTTAAGAAAAAACCTACAAAACGAGACACAAAACAGAGATCAGAATACAGAGAGAATGAAGAGGTGAGGATCCAAAAAGAATCGTAGAACTTGAAATGAACAGGATGAAATTGGAATATGAGGGAGGTCAGTGTAACTTAGCTTTCTCTTTTCTTGATCTTTCAATCTTCTCTTTTATGTTTCCTCTCCTATCTCTACGAGGTCCTACTGCCTGCATGATGAGCTCGATCATCTGACCACCCGACGCCCTATCCCCTTCATTGCTACCAGAATGAAGATAAGCCTTCAACAGATCCTACACCGAGCTCTAGTCGCTCATGAACTCCACCGCCGTTTGACTACCCCAAGCCACTAACCACCCTCGGGTTTCCATCATTCCCGCCAGCCCAAAGCTAACACCTCCACCATCTCCAACTAGCTTTACCACTGGAGTTCCCCTTGCCGTCAGCGCCTGAGCACACAGCCAGCTTGCCTTTTGCCTAGTCCCATGCTTGGCCCGCTGTTACTTCACTCGCTGACCAGCTACCACCGTAAAGCTCACTCAGCCATCTTCTTGCTTTGCCAAGTGAGCTGCCACTGCTCCAAGACTGCTCCTCACACAATCCAACCTCACCGTCCATCCACCACACTACCCCTTCACCTAGACGCCAGAGGAAGGGACGACCGAACCCCAACCATACCTAATGCGACCTGGCTAGGAAACAAAGAGGACAAGGGCCCAAGCCCCTGTCCCTACTATGTGCTACCGGAGCAAGGACAGCTATGGCCAATCTAGCCGGATCTGGCCATGGGACTAAGAAGGCTGGGCCAGGGTATGCAGGCTTAAGGAGAAAAGAGACGAAGGAAGGAAAAAGTGAAAGAAAACAATAAAAAAAGAAAAAGTTGCTGCCCAAAAAAGAGATAATAATAATAATAAGGGAATTTAGCTGCCAGCATCATTTCTCGGTTTCTGAGTCACTACACCGCGGCCATCCATAGTCTGTGGTGCGTCAACAAACTTTAGGAGTACTATAGTCACTCGTGGTCCCTATTGCAACGACGAATCTCCGTTAATACCATGACCACTTGTGGTCCGTCGAATATGATAAATTTTTAACACCACGGTCATCCGTAATTCCTTGAAAATAATAAACTCTAAATGTCGCTACAATCATCCGCGACCCTTCGAAGATGGCAAATCCTTGCCCAACTATAGGTCAACCTTTAGGCTCACCAAACCCAGCCTAGCCTTCAGTCCTGTCAAATACAGGCCAGCCTTCGAGCTCACTAAACCTAGGATGGCTTTCGAATCCACCGAACTTAAACTAGCCTTTGAGCTTGCTGAACTCAAGCCAACCCCCACACCTGCCAAACCTAGATTGTCCTTTGGGCTTGCCAAACTTAAAGGGTCTGCTAAACTCAAGCCAATCTTTGAGCTTGCTAAACTGAAGTCAACCTTTGAGCCCGCTAAAACTAAGGTTAGCCTTTGAGCTCGCCAAACCTAGGTTAGCCTTCAGACCGCCAAACTTAGATCAATCTTCAAGCTCGCCAACATTAAGCTAGCCCTTGGGCTCACACTTTTAAGCCAGCTTTTGAGTTTACAAACCAAACTAGTCCTCAAGATCACACATCCAAGACAGCCTACAAGCTCGCCCAAAAATTATCATGACAATCAAAGACTCTCAAATTAAACTAATTAATATAAAGTGATTTAATCACTTTGAGCTCAAAACCAAATTAACTCAGATAAACCACTAAGTGAACCCAAATTGATCAAATCAATGGACTAGAACTCAAATTGAACTAGAATTAAAATTCAAAATAAGACTCAATCCTAATCGGATTCGAGATGGACTAATTCAAAATCAAGTCAAGTTCAAATCAAATCAAATATGGCTTAAACTTAGCTCAAACCGAACTATAATTAGGTAAAATCAAGTTTAAATTAAAGGGTCAAAATCAAAGTCAAACTAAAATCAAGATGAGCCTAAACCGAAGCTAAGTCAAACCAAATTAACTTGAACTTAAATTGAAAGCTAGTAAGATGCAATTGTGAACCTAATAAAGGTCCAACATAAGGTCAAACTCGACCCAAATCAAATAGAATTAGACTCATAATAAAATCAAGCTCTGAATGTTGAAATAGGTTAAATTAGATGCAAATTAAAATTAACACTGCTCCAACGAGAGTCAATGATTAGTATTTGACAATTATTCTTCTAAAAATTAATGTCAAGCTTGGTGAATTGAATATTCGCTATCAATACCAATAGTGATTTTGGAATGGATGTTTCACATGATTCTCTTAAGCATGCTATAAAGTATCAGTGCAAACCTAATCACCAAAGATTCTAGGAATAGATAATTGGAATATATCACTATTTTCCAAGAAGGAGTTAGTGAATCGCAATTTAATCAAATTTTAAATATCGAATTGAATCAATTCAAACTCAAATCAAAATTAAGTGTTAACTTGATTCTAAACCAAACTCAAACCCGAATTATATTAGTTCCGATGAAACTAAATATGATCAAATTGAGTCCTATTGGGTATGTCAAACCTTCAACGATATACCAAGGCCTCGGACAACAAGTCATGTTACCATCCTAACCTGAACTAAAACTAATTCGAGTGGAACTAAATTGGATTAAAATGAGTCCCATTGAGTGTGCTACAAAAGTCTTTGATAATGTTCCATAGCTATACCCAATCTCATAAGCCTTTGGTGATGCTACTAAATCAAAGAAGTTAAATACCAACATACTTAAAGTCATTGGTCTTCCTTCAAGCTAGTCAACCCTGAAACAATTGACCATATGCCCTTTGAGCTAATCAACCTCAAAAGCAATTGATAATGTAACCTTCTAGTTAGTTAACTCGAGAAGTAGTTGATGATATGTCCTTCAAGATAGTTAGCCCTTGACATAATTAACAACATGCTCCTTAAGCTAGTTAATCCCAGAAATAGTTGATGACACACCTCTCAGCTAGTCAACTCTAGGAGCAATTGACAACGCATCCTTCAAAATAGTCAACTATAAAAATAGCTGACAATGCACTCCTCATGCTAGTCAACCCCAAAAACTAATAATGATGCTTCCTTTAAGCTAGCCACCTCCAGAAGCAGTTGACAACATACCTCTCAAGATAGTCAACCCCAGAAGTAGTTGACAGTGCACTCTTAATCTAGTCAACCCCAAAAGTAATTATGATGCGCCTCTCAAGCTAATCAACCTTAGAAGATTGACGATGCACTCTCTCAAGCTAGTCAATCCTAGAAGCAATTGACGATGTGCGCCTTAACCTACTAAACTCCAAAAATAATTGACGATGCACCCTTCAAGCTAGTCAACCTAGAAGTAGTTGATAATACATCCTTTAAGCTAGTCAACGCTAGAAGTAGTTGATGGCATACCCTTTAAGCTAGTTAACCCCAGAAGCCATTGACGATGCATCCTTCAAACTAGTTAATCTTAAAAATAGTTAACAATACATTCTTCAATCTAATCAACCTCAAAAGTAGTTGACAATGCTCCCTTCAAGTTAGTCAATCTTAGAAACCATTGATTATATGCCCTTTAAGCTAGTCAACCCTAAAAGTAATTGACGATACACCCTTCAAGTTAGTCAACTCTAGAAGTAGTTGATAATATATCCTTAAAGCTAGTCAACCCAAGTAGTAGTTAATGATGCACCCTTCAAGCTAGTTAACACCAGAAGTTATTGATAATGTACCCTTCAAACTAGTCAAATCCAAAAGCTATTGATGATATACCTTTCAAGCTAGTCAACCCTAAAAGTAGTTGATGATGCACCCTTCAAGCAAATTAAGCCCAAAAGTAGTTGACAATACATCCCTTAAGCTAGTTGAAGACTCACTTCTCGAGCTAGTCAATCCAAGAAGCAATTGATGACATACCCCTCAAACTAGTCAATCTAAGGAGCAGTTGATGACGCATCCCTTGAGCTAGTCAATCCCAAAAGCAGTTGACAATGCACCCCTCAAACTAAGAATGCACCCCTCAAACTGAGGCAACCTCAAAAGCAGTTAACAATGGACCCTTCAAGCTAAGTCAACCCCAAAAGTAGTTGATGATGAACCCTTCAAGCTAATCAACCCTAGAAGCAATTGAGGATGCATGCTTCAAGTTAGTCAATCCCAGAAGCAGTTGACAATACACCCTCCAAGTGAGCCAACCCCAAAAGTAGCTGACGATGCATCCTTTGAGCTAGTCAACCCCAAAAGTAATTGATGATGCATCCTTCAAATCCCAGAAGTAGTTGATGATATGCCTTCAAATCCCAATAGGGTTCACTGACATAAGCCAAGGCAGTCAATCTCATTCATCAGCACATTATCAATATTCACCAAAGACCAAGTCAAGACTCATCCGAGTTGGACGTCATATGGTCCAGCATACGGGAGTAGGGCAGTAGTGCATACCAAAGCCCCTTTCTCGTTTCCTATCTTTTCTTTATTTTCATTATTCTCTTACTTTCCATAATTCTATTTTAAAATTCATTGTAAAGTGAGGATATATCCTTACTTAGACTCTATACCATTTCTCAAATTAATCAATATCACGCTTTCTTCTTTTCTTTTTGTGTCACTATTTTATTAGTTAAGTTTCTTACTTTAGAATATTTCTGACAATTGTCAGAGTAATTAATAACAGAAGCTTGTGCTTATTGAATGTCAATATTCTTACAATATCTGATAGTGCACTTCAAATTAAATAAATTTTGATTTGTGATTCATGGTCACTTCTGGGGTCTCCGCCACATCCCAAGCTATCAAAATCAATCCCATATGGATCAAATCAAATTCAAATCAAGATCAAGTTCTAAACATTAAAGTGAATCAAATGAAACTTAATCCAATTCTAGTTTTGAACATCAAACTGAATCAAATTAAACTTAAGTTTAAGTCAAGTTCTAAATATTAAACTAAATCAAATCATACTTGAACCAAAGTTAAGTCTAAACTTTAAACCAAATTGTATCATACTTAACCAAGATTAAGTTAGGGCTAGTTGACAACAAACTCAAAGCCGTTTTCAACACCTCAAATTTAATCAACAGTGAGCCAAGAAAGGCTATCAACTATCAAATCGAAGATGATTGGCATAAGTCAAGGTTGCCAATTGTTCTTTCAAATCAAACTAAATTAAGATAGGTTTGAACTTGTTTCATCAGTTAGCTAGATGTCTTATTCAAATAAAGTCAACTAATAATATGCTTAAAATTATCTGCCATACTTTTGAGCTAAGCCAATCCAAAAGTATTAGCCACACTTTAAATTCAATTGACAACATACCTAGGAGGCCATCGATTATCAAATCAAATCAAACCAAAGGCAAACTTGAACTTACTTAATCAATCAACTAGACTCTTTATTTGAAAGAAGTTAATTGCCAATACTCAAAGTTATTAAGAATACTTCAAAGCTAAACTTGATAAATTATTGGTGATGCTATCAAAAGAAGTTACTGCCAATGCTCAAAGTTATTAGTGATACTTCAAGCTAAACACAATAAGCTGTCAGTAACGCTATCAAATGAAGTTATTGTCAATGCCTCATTGGCTAACAAAAAACACTTCAAATTAAATGAAATTATCACTAATACTTCATAACTAATAAAAATACTTCAAACCAAATGAAGTTATTACTAATGCCTTATTAGCTAACACAAATACTTCAAACCAAGAGAAGTTATCGCCAACACCACCAGGCCAACGGAAACACTTAAACCATATTCCACTAGATGACACTACCAAATCAAATCATTAACATCCGCCAATGTTCAAGTTAAGTCCCATCTAGGTCAAACTCTATATGGTCTAGCACATGAGAGTGGAGTGGCAACACATATCAGAGCTTCTTTCTTATTCTCTTTTTCTTATTTCATGTTCTTTCTTGATTACAAACTTAAATTCACTTCAATATAAAGTAGGAGTATACTCTTACTTAAGTCATGTACTTCTTTTCATATCAATTATATGATGTTTTCTTTTATTTTGTGTCTCTATTTTATTAGTTAGATTTCTTACTTTAGAATATTTCTGACAATTGTAAAAGTAATTAATAATAGGGGCTTATGTATATTAAAAATCATGTTCCCACAATACTTGATTGCATATTTAAACCACCCATATTTTTAATTTATCATTTCAAGATTGCTCCTCGGGATCTTTCTCTATTCCCAGTGGTTAGTTTCAATCCCACAGTGACTCAAATTGAATGATCAATTGAGAAAATGGTTGACCAATCAAGAGGTTGTGTTGGTCCCGAGTTATCAGAATTGATCGACCGGTTGAAGAACAAATCAATCAGTAGAGTACTACCAAATATGATTCATGAGAGCTGAGGTGCAGTCTGATTCAATATTTGAACCTGAAGTTTTCATCCATATTTTATTTTAAATTGGACCCACCCCATCAAGAATTAGGCTCAAAGTCCAACTCTAATTCTTATCAAACTCGAAGTTAGAGTTGGATTACAAAATCTACTCAAGAATCTATAGGATACCTAACTCCCCCCTCAAAAATATTCCAAAAGTTAAAAAAATAAAATAAAATCAGACTTCTATTTTAATTTCTTACTCTCCTTTTTCGACCTCCACAAGTCTACTTTGGTATCATCTAGAAATCCGAACACTTGTACTAGGTACTCAAACTTCTTTTCCTTAAGTGTGGGTTTAGTGATCCATGCCTAAATTGGAGTGACTCTTTCTCTAGATTTAGAGGTATCTATCATATATATGAAAATTGAGTTAGTCTCAGTATAGTAAGATGCTAAGCTAGGACCTATTACCTATAAGGTTTATTAGAGATGATATTTGAAACAATTTTGTGCTCCCGTCACATCGGTGAAGGTCACTATGAACCAAGGTTTTAAGTATTGATTTCGGTTTCGCTTTTGGCACCCAGCGAAATCGATACATTTCGGCCGTTTCAGCCGTTTCGATTTTAGTTTCGGCCGAATAATTTTTTTTAGTTATTAATTGTGCGTTAACTAGAGTTTGACTATATTTTGATTGTACTTTGACTTTCAATTAAAAATATGATAAAATTTTGAAAATTTTTTGATAAAAATTTAAAAATTATGAAAATTAATTTTACTATAATATTAAATATTATTTTAATTAATTAAAATTAATTTTGATAGTTAACCACTGTTTTTATATATTACTATATAAAAAAATATATGAGAAATAATATGAATATGATTAAAAAGTTAAAAATTAACATAAGCAAATTTAACTTATTATTAAAATATAATTGACACATACATAATTTATTAATTATAATGTAATACAACTAATCATCTCATCATCAGTTGAGTTTGAAACATCTGGATGTGGAATTATGAATTCAGTACCTGAATGATCCAGATGAACATTTATAAACATACGAGCCAGAATAACTATATCTCGTGACAGATGCACATGGGGGTGAGACAGACACAAATTTTTTTTTGCTTTACTTTTAGTGGAACGGTTATGCACGCATGCACGTAAACAAAAAAATCAACATGTTTCGATCAAAATCATTTTTATTTCAGTTTCAACCAAAATATTTTTTTATTTATTAATTATATTTTTACTAAAATTTAACTTTATTTTAATTATTTTTTAACTTCAAATTAAAAAAATCATAATATGTTTAAAAATTTTTAAAATAATGAATAGTTACATGAATAATTTTATGTACGTGAACAGTATCTGACAGAGACCGGCAAGGGCGTCGGAATCAGGTTGGTGACGGCGTTGGCCTAGGTGCAAGGCCGACCCCACCTTGCAAGAGCAAGGGCCAGGCTAGCGAGGGCGTGAGGCGGGTGAGGGAGCTGTAGCAAGCTAGCGAACGCTCGGGGCCAGTCTAGCGAGAGCACGGGCTCCGGCACGAAGTCGGCGCGAGCTCGCCTGGCGAGCTCCCCATGTGCTCTGCGCTCGCCCTGCGAGCTCACCGTGTGTGCTCCTTACGCGTTGCGCTCACCCCACACGCAGCGCGCGCCATGCAGAAAATCCTAAACCGCAACAGATCTGACCAATGTATTGCGGCACCAGTCGAAATGGTTCGATTTCGACCGAGATTTAAAACCCTGCTATGAACCTAGGGGTTTGTTTAAGTATGTCATGCTTTCATCTCTATTTTATACAATAAGTTACTCGAAGTGAATTTAGACTTTTGATAAGATTATCAAGTTCCTAGCCTATGTTGTGTAGGCTAGTTTGTCATGTCTAATTAGAAGTATATGGTAGTAATTTGAAAGAAAATTATACCAGGTCAAAACTTAAATAGTGTGAAGAAAGGAAGCATACTTGGGTCAATGGAAGTAGTTGGAATTGAGGTCATAGCACCTTAGGGTTGTGTAGAGGGTGCAATAATGGCAAACACCATCGAGGTTGGAGCTATGGGTGCAGGAATCAAGGCAACAGGCATTGTGATGGTGTTGACAGTCATATTTTTATTATAAAATATCATTAGTTTAATCAGTTAAAGATGACCTCAATTGAATCTTCCAAATTATATTTTTCTTTCATATTTTAATTTTTTTTACTAAAAAATTTATTTAATCCTTTTTAAAAATATATATAAATAAATTTTTTTCTCATTTTTAAAATTTTTTAAAATTTTAAAATTTTTTAAAATTTTAAAATTTAAAATTAAATTTTAGTTAAAAAATTTAAAAATGATTTGACTAGATCAAAATAGACCGAAATGATCAAAACAAGATAAAAATGACAAAAACGAAATGCCAAAATCTATTTCAAAATCGAAATTTAAAACCTTCATTGATAGAACATCTTTTTGAATCAAAGCTAACCACTAAATAAGTGGAAGATGCTTGGAATGCTAGATCCTATTTCATTCAGAATTAGTATTAGAATCATCCTATCTTGACCGATCTATTATTTAAATAGTAAAATAATTAGCTAGATTATTTTTATTTAATTTTTTAAAAAATAAATTATCATACCATCATTATTTTTATTCATTCAAATCTTAATAAATAATATATGTAAGGATATAATGATTTAAAAAAAATTTATACCATTTACTAATTATGGTGTGCGTTGATTGATATGTTTGTGAATATCAAAGTGTTGGATAGAATTCTTGACAGAAATTTGGTCGTCTGGACTCGTTGATCAGAAGGTATACTCAGGTGGGGTTAGGGGAGAAGGCGATTGTTTTGTTTGTGGACATGCTTTTCGATGGAATTGATGTTGATAGGTTTGCAATAAGCAGCACAGTTTCTGCTTGTAGCACAGTGGAGTATTTTTGGTTTGAGCAGCAACTGTACTTTGTGGTTATTAAATATTAAAATATGAAAAATTTAATTAAATTATTTTTCTTATATTTAAAATTTAATTTTAAGCTTAAATTTGATTTTTATTTTAAACCAAACAATATCTTACCTTTCATGTGACGGCATTAACAAGAAGTTGAAAATATTTTTTTGTCCTTAAGGGCGACCATTAATCACATCATCATTTTATGTTCCTTTTTTTTTTTCCTTCATGCATTCAATATTCCGTACAAAAAAAAAGTTAAAATAAATAAATAAATAAATACATATTTCTTTAAGAAAAGGAAAAAGAAATAGATGTGCTATGCTGCTGTCCAGACAGAACCCCATTAACATGAAACTACTATCTTGACCGCACCATGTGTTTTGTTGTACTTTGAAATCGACAGAATGTATATACATATCTTTTCAGTTAGATTCCAATATTCCATATCCAAATGAAGGTGGCATGAGACCATGCCTTTTTCAATTCCACCACCTCAAATCTTAAATTTTCTTTTTTCGAAAAAGTAGTTTCTCTCCGAATCACCTTTTAACTGAATCACTTTTTTCAATTTACCCCTTATAATTTATCTTATTCAAAATTATTTGTTAATTTTTTTAGTAAAAAAAAATATATAATTTTAATATATCGAGTATTAATTTGACGGTTGTACTCACTTTTTATAATCCTGTATATAAGAATTAATGAGTTTGAAACCTTAGTTATAGATATTAAAACTCATATTTTAGATGTGAATGAATTGACTTCCAATTCAACCATACCTTTATGGTGGATAGTGGGTTTTGACGAATACATAAATATGATATTTCTAGGGGTCATCTACAAAAGCTCTAGGCTTCCTTCCAGCATGGGCTTGGGCCTATTTTAATCCAATCCAACTCGGCCCGTTTGAATCCCGAAACAAAAAGTAAAAACCGAGAGGAACAAAGTGATGAGAAATGGATAATGATCTAAGCCACAAGCATTTCATTAAGATCTACTCTTAGATTGTACATACAATTTCCTAACAAATGTACACAAAACATAAGCATAAAAACAGTTCATTTGCGAGAAAAAGAAAAAGAAAAGCTAAGGAAATCACTTGAGGTAGCATCAGAATTCTCAAATGACTGGTCTCATTTGGAAGAAGAGAACACTAAAGAGTGCACAACTATTTCAACAGGCTTATCTCGTCGAGATCATCCAAGGACAAGAACACTTCATCCAAGCACGAGAGCTCGGTTTCGGGGTCCCCATTCGCCTCGAATACTCGACACAGCACCCACTTCTTGCATTCCTAATCATCATTTTCAACAATTCAATCAAGAGACCAAGAAAATTGTGTCAATTCCATGTGGACAAGAGTAAGCGTGATCTTACTATCTTTGGGTCCTTTCTCTTGTTAGATCGTCTACTATTATTTCCACTGCTGCTACTGCTGTTATATCTCGCGGTGCCATCCAACAACTGGTACTCATGCATCATCCAATTGGTGTTATTTCCTCCAAATGTTTCATAGAAGACGAAGGTCTTCTTCTTCCCAATAATGTCTCCGCCACCGACCACTGGCTCATCGGCCTCACTGGCTTGCCAGTATCCATTGCTCGACGCTCTATTTGGATTCTTTCTGCTGAAGAAGTAGAAGCAGTTTCCACTTTGTAGAGCTTTGCCTTCAAAAGAATGACTACACTAGTTAGCAAAGAAAGATGAAAAGAGAGAGAACTCAGTCATGGCTATAAGGATCATAAAAGCAAACCATGAAGCTCCCATGGATCGCAGTGAGTAAGATCAAGAGTGGGGATGATGTCCGGGTGGCAAGGCAGGCGAGCCACCTTTCGGTAGAGGAAATGGCCGACGAGTTCCTCGTCGGATGGGGAGAAATGGAATCCAGGAGGAAGGTTATCCATGCTGAAAGTATAAGCCAAGTAGTGAGATAAAAATGGAATGTTTCGGTCTGTGGGTTGCCATGCTTTAGTCCCATATATATAGTGTTTGACATTGTTGGAGTTGAGTACAAAACGGAGTACAATGGATCCATTGAGTGCTTGCAAAACTTAAACAAGAATGCACAAGATTTTATATTCCCTTCACTTTATATGAAGAGATCTATTTGCAAACACAAAATGGATTAATTTGAACTGCTTAATCTCTGCTCAATCAGCTTAAAAGTCGTCAAAACTAGGTTAAAGAAGTGGAAATCATGCTCGTGTCATGCAGTCGGAAGAGCTACGTCAGTGCGACAACAAGGGAGAGAGTGAAACAATGATCGCAAAAGCTTCAACCTATAAAGTTTTTATCTTTCTTCTTTGCCACAAATTGAAAAGAGAATGATCAGAAGCCATCACTTAGAGAGGAAGCCACAACTATTCAAATGGCACTGCATGCCTGTCCTCCTGTTTCCCCTCAAACAAAGCAATCATGCTCACCATTTTGCTTCTGTTTCTCCTCCCCTTCACCTCCATCTCCCCCAATACAAAGCCAAATGTCGCTGGGGGTGTAAGTATCACGGGCCGGGCTCATTTTTGGAAGAGAGACAATTTACTTGGCTGACATCTGGCTCATTTTAAAAAAGTATTAGTAAATAATTTATTTTAGATATTTGATTGGTTAAAAATAAAAACGAAAAGTGAAATTAAAATGATTTTTAAAATTCGACATCGTAAGTATAAGAAGAAATCTTTAGAGAAAGGAATAGTGGCGCTTTTGGTGGAGTGGAGGAAGACACCACGCACTCAGCTTAAGTGCAAAGAGCTGCACGAGTTGTATTTCAACTGGGTCGGAGGTGATGCAAATGTGACGCAAGATTGTCCACCATGTGACATGCACAAATGTGGCCGGGCTTGGGCTTGCCTTGTTCATCTAGGCCCGAGTTGAGAGTAATGGGATAAGCTTTGTTTTGTTTTCGGTTGAGTTTTTTGGGAAATGAGAAGCATGCTTGGATTGTCGTTAAGAGAATGATTGCAGTTTCATGTGCTTCAGTTGATTCTTAATTCCATGCTTTTTGGAGTTAGCTTCCCATCACCGCTTTCAATCTTTTATTACATGCGATCGTGTTTCGAGCTTGGATCTTTCACTTGTATATCAAGTCTTATCCGAATGATCTCGATTTTTTAGTCGGACTAATTATCTTCAATGTGAATTATAATTGAACAAAAAAAAAAATAATATTATTTTAAAATAAAATCATCTCGTTTTTTAGTCTAAAATTAAATGAGATCTATACATTTCCGCTCTGGCTTCTCTTAAATTTGAGAATAATAAGTTGTTGAAAATAGACTAATTTATTATTTAATTATTTATTTGATATATGACCGACTTATCACAATGAATAATAAACCAAATTTGTATTAGAATTATGTATCATTCTATCTTTTTTTTTTTTTTTTTTTTTAATTGAAATTGAATGTTCAGAAAGGGTAAAAGTTGAAGACTGGAGATACATACATACGAGAGTGGAGCCACATGCAACACTGGGATGACAAAGACATGACTCTTTTCTCCGAGAGACAGAGATTCTAATTTGAAACAAAAAGGGGAAATGAGAAAAATCGGAGGACCATCATTCCTTCTTTCTTTTGATGAGCGACGCGCAACAAGCACAGTCAAATTACACAAACTTTTTTGAAAAGACCCTTCCACTAAACTATCTCAAAGATTTTCTGCTGGACAAGAATATGTCTAGGATTCTGCATCTAATTTTTAAAATTTCAGGGGTTGAACTGTAACTCCGACATACTTCAGGGTAAATGGATAGTAAACCCCAAAAAAAGAAGGTAATTTCACAGGAGAGCATGAAAAATAAAGACCTTGGTGTTCAAGATAGTATGGAAATACAAAACATTATAGCGAGGTATATGCAAATAGTCAAAGCTATGTTTAAGAATGTCAATTTTAACTCGTAGTTCGTGTGCTTCTCGATTTTGAATGAATCGAGCCGATTACAAAAATGAGCCAAGTTCGAATTGGTACTGGACTTTCTTGATGTCAGCTCGAGACTCGATTCCAGCTCGGTCGAGTAACGAGTTGATCCGATTCCTCCCGTCCCACTCTCGAGTCCCATAGTTCGTTCATTCCCAGCTTCAAAACTCTAGCCTACACCGATCTCCTTCGATGACTGATCCATTCTCCTTCCACGACGGCGACCGTAGCTCTGCGGCGCCCCGAATATAGAACTCCTCTGCCGATCGAAGCTCCACGTCCCGATCTCCTACCCTTCGAACCCTTCCTGTCTTCCATAAATCCGTGCAGCGTGCCTCGATCTCGCTCCGCACTGGCCTCCGGTGACCACATCTCTACCTCCATGCCCCGATCTCACTCCACGCCGATCTTCGGTGACCACCAATCCCCCTTCATGCCCTGATCTAGCTCCCTGTCGGCCTCTGGCAACCATCACTCTGCCTCCGCATCCCGATCTCCAACCAACGGAGGCATGGAGGCAGAGCGGCGGTCGTCGGAGGTTGACGCAAAGCGAGATTGGGGCATGAAGGCGGAGCGGCGATCGTTGGAGGCCGGACATAGAGCGAGATTGAGGCACATTGCATGGATTCATGCAAGACGGGAAAGGTTCAAAGGGTAGGAGATCAAGACGCGGAGCTTCAATCGGCAGAGGAGCTTCGTATTCGGAGAGCGAAGCTGCAATTGCCGTTGCCGGAGAAGATCAGGGCATTGCTGGAGGAGATCAGTGTAGGTTAGGACTTTTAAAGCTGAGAGCGAGCTACAGGACTCGAAAACGGGAGGAAAGGAACCGAATCTACTTGTTACTTAATTGAGCTGGAACCGAGTCTCAAGTTAGAACCGAACGAGACAATACTTGCTCGAGCTTGGCTCGTTTTGTAATCGAGTTGACTCATTCAGTTTGAGCCACTGGCTCAGTTCCGTTTGTAGACGATGTTACCCCGGGTCCCTCAATAGAACACATTTTTTAAATACAACCCCGAGGTTCTGTATACGACGAATTTCAATCTATCTCATTGGCGGTTATGACAGTTATTTCCTGTAAGTTCTCGGATATGATCGTTGCCTCCCGTTATGACCATAGATCTCCGTTTCTACACCCGTCTTCTCCGATCATGCACCGACTGCCGTTCCTTGTCCCGAATAAGATCTCTCCACCTCCTGCTCCTTAAATCAGGCTTCATCTCCTCCCTCTTCGTCTCCAATTCCCTTATCCAGATGTACACTCGATGCGCAGGCAATGGGGACATCTCCGAAGTCCGCAAACTGTTCGATGAAATGCCCCACAGAAACTGCTTCTCCTACAACTCCCTTGTTGACGCCTACCTGAGGTCAAATGATGTGGATAGTGCATTGCAGCTCTTTGATGCCATGCCTGAGAAAAATGCTTACTCGTGGAATGCAATAGTCATGGGTCTGGTAAGGCTTGGGGATGTCAACAATGCAAGGAAATTGTTTGATGAAATGCGAATAAGAGATGCTGTTGCGTGCAATGCTATGATTCATGGATACATTCGGAGTGGACGGAGAAGAGAAGCCTTTCAGTTGTATAGACGGTTGGATTTGGATCCAACAGGGTTGTGTTCTCCATGCAATGATAGATTTGTTCTGGCGACAGTTGTCAGTGCTTGTGCCAATTATGGACTTGTTGACGTCGGCAAGCAGATTCATGGCCGTATTGTGGTTAGTCAGGTGGAGGTGGATTCAGTTTTGGGGAGCGCTTTGGTTAATATGTATGGAAAGTGTGAAGATTTGGATAGTGCTCACCGGTTACTAAACTCAATGAAAGAACCAGATGAGTTTTCCTTGTCAGCGTTGATCTCGGGCTATGCTGGTCTGGGAAGATTGTCTGATGCAGAAAAAGTTTTTCATTCTAGAAAGAATCCAGGTGTTGTTTTGTGGAATTCAATGATTAATGGATACGTGTCCAATGATCAGGATTGGGATGCATTGCACCTTTTTCTGAGGATGAGAAAGGATGGAATTCGTTCTGATCCGTCAACTTTTGCTAGTGTTATGAATGCATCTGCAAGTTCTTGCGAGCTTGATAATGGCAGACAATTGCATGGTTTAGCTTCAAAACTTGGCTTTTTGGATGACATTGTTGTTGCTAGTGCTCTTTTAGACTGTTATTCCAAATTTGGCAATTGGGGGGATGCTTGCCGAGTTTTCACTGAGATCAAAGTACATGATACCATTTTGCTTAATTCTATGATCAATGTTTATTCCAATTGTGGGAGAATTGAAGATGCAAGGCAGGTCTTTGAGATGATTCCAAGCAAGAGTTTAATCTCATGGAATTCAATGATCGTTGGTTACAGCCAGAATGGCTGCGCTGTTGAAGCATTGGAACTTTTCTGCAAGATGCATCAACTTGATGTTAGGCCAGATAACGTGGCACTGGCTAGTGCAATAAGTGCCAGTGCTTCTATCTGCTCGCTTGTGCTTGGAGGACAGATATTTGCTCTTTCAACATTGTTTGGTCTTGATTCTGATCAGATCATCTCTACCTCGCTTGTTGATCTTTACTGTAAATGCGGCAATATTACAGATGCAGAAAGACTATTTGATTCGATGATGAAATTCGATGAAGCTCCATGGAACTCAATGCTGATGGGTTATGCTATAAATGGATTTGGAATTGAAGTTCTTAAACTATTTGATGCCATGAGAAATGCCGGTGTGCCCCCAAATGAGGTAACCTTCATCGGGGTCCTTTCAGGTTGCTGCCATTGTGGGCTAGTTGAAGAAGGATTGAGTTGGTTTCGGGCAATGAGGAAAGATTATGGAGTTGAGCCGGTTCTTGAGCATTACGCATGCATGGTGTACCTTTTTGTGCGAGCAGGTCGACTAGAAGAAGCAATAGATTTCATTGATAAGATGCCCTTCAGGGCTGATAGTAATATGTGGACGTCAGTGCTGGGAGGGTGTAAGGCTCAAGGAAATGAGTTGCTTGCCAGCAAAGTTGCAGAGAAGCTTATAGAGCTTAACCCTCAGCAATCTGGTCCATATGTGCAGTTATCCAGCATATATGCCATTCATGGGGAGTGGCAAAGATCAACACAAGTTCGGCGAATCATGCTTGATAGGAGAATCAGTAAGAGTCCTGGTTACAGTTGGATTGACCATTGACCAGGAGACAGATGGAGAACAGTAATGGAAGTTAAAAGTTCATCCCACACTCTACTTATATCATGGTTGCTATCTAATACAGAAGATACCATGTAAATGAAGGTTGATCTTTAGCATATGATTTACAGATCAACATAGTTTTTCATTTCATGAATTAAGATAGGGGAAGGAATTTTATGGGAAACAATGTTGGAGAGCAACTTTTTTTGACATATAGCTTTTGAAGATTCTACTTGTTATGTGAAGAGGGCATGTCTATCTTGGAGTGGGCCAAGAAAGTGCAATCTAGGACTCAATTCAGAACATCATTACTGGTCATTCCCTTGTCAGCATTTTATAGGAGGCCTGGCATGGTGGTCCATGCTTATTTAGTTATGGAGAAAAGTTTGGTTCTCATTTGGATTTGTTGAACGGAATTCAATGATTTAGCTCTATGTTGGAGAAGGGAACAAATCCAGGATTTGAAATGAGTTGCATTCCTGATGGAAAACTTGCAAAGAGAGAGTGCACTTTGATATTGATAAGGAAGATGGATCACTTCAAGACCGGTAAAGCCACATGTTTTTCCCTTGATTGTTTCTTCTATCATCCTAAAACTAATCATTCTCGTAGTTTCACAAGAATATACTGTTAGACGGTAAAGGCAAATTGGACAAGAACATTTACCTTGCATGAAAATTTAACAAACTCATCTACTTTTTCTCTTGAGACAAATAAATGTCACATGTGATTGCTGAATATTTATCACTATCGCTCCCAATTAATGTGCTAGAAAGAATTTGAATTCTGAACAGATCACTCCACTTTCTATGTATTATTTGGCCTATATTACTCAGAATTGTATTCTATGGATTTGCTCATCACTTTCTTAGATGTTGTGTTCTCGATTTGAACATTTTTTTTTTACCAGCAACTTGTCCTACTCGCAGCAAGACAGCAAGAGCAGAAGTTTTGTGTTCTGATATTTCCAGCTTACTTGGAGAACTCAAGGAGTGGTTTCGGGATTCAAGTGGATTATAAGACTAATCGACCTCGCAAAAGCGGACTCTGCTTTTGCTGATGCACTTAAGTTCAGTAATACTGTCAAACGCAAGGTATTCCTTTATAAAAATGGATCACACCAATCTGTTATATATTCAATCAGCCCAAACGTGCCCAGAGCTTACAACAAATAGGGTGCATCAAAATCTCAAACTCATAACATCTTACATATGAAGGTGGGCACACCCATCAAACCAATGCTTGGTCTGTATCAACCCTGGTATTAGTTATTACCAACAGAAAATGACTATTTTTTTCTTTGCCTTTTTGTTTGTTTGTCAGTTATCAACTTATTTATCTTGGACTAGATTACGTATTATTAAGTCATACAAATAACTTCTTGACTGCTCCAATTGAGACCGTGTGATTTGGATATCGATTTAATTCAGCTGTCATTTGCTGAATAATTCCAGCTCAATGTGAATCCCAAGCTCGTCATAATAGGTTGTTGGTTGGTTGCTGACATGTTGTTGAATATCTAATGGCACAGGATCAGGCGTTCTTTAATATGAAAAGTTAAATGTAGTTGAACTAATCTGATGCAATAAGTCTATTGCTTTCCTTAATTGCTTCTGATGATTTTGCTGTCCAGTAGTTCATATCTCAGAAGTTATTCTTTGTTCATGATGTTCAAGATATTATCCTTCATAGAAAGCATTAAAACAGAGTCACAAGCTCAGAAATCAGAGAAGTTTTTGCTAGAAAATATTCAGAAAAAAACTTGAATAATTCTTTTGCCAGGAATTCTTTGCGAATAACTTGTTCTACAGGTGAGTTTTCCACACTGGAATCGAGTTCTTTTTTCCTCTAAAATAGCAAATAAAGAATTATTCATGGTTAACACATCAAATATTGGTCTATGCCAGAAAGTAAATATTCAAATCAATTGAAAACAGAGGGATTCACCCATTCAACTTAAAGTACTATTATGGCACTTGATCTATGCATCTTGGGTTGAAATAACATGAATGTTGGGTCTAGACTAAAGAACGTTTAGCGGTTACTCCACGGTTCTAGTCGCTTTTATTCATCATCTTTCACCATCAAAGAAGGTAAAATATCCTGTGAAAATTCTGACTCAGTCAAATGAGCATATAACAACCCTACCATCTCTAATATGGCATAACAACAAAGAACAAAAATAAAACATTATACCATGAAGAACCAGTAAAAGATGCATAGCGTTTAGTTTCACTTGCGTGTGCACTCATCTAAAACAACCTTGACTTGTTAGATACAAAGTATTCCGTCACACTGACAATATAAATGGCTTAAGTTACACTGGAGTCTAAATTACATGCACATTATCCCCTTTCCTATCCAAACATGCCTTTACAACAGGATTTCGCTGCAGGAAACCAGTTCAGCTTTGTCAGTCCAATCTATATTGGGGTTGATGATGTTAGCCAGCGCTCGAACTACACTGTGCAGAGTGAAAGGATCAATGGCAAGTATAGTTACTTTGGCGCCCGAGATGAACTAGCTGAAGAAAAGGATGTCCAAGGTTTTGACGTTGCGTCTCTTCAGCTGTGGAAGAATGCAAAGTTGCCTGGAAAACAAAAGAACCCAATGGTGAACAACTATGAGCTCGCAAGACACCATAAAGAGATGATGGATATGCTCCAGCACTTGCCAGACTCCGACTATGAGCTCTCGCTGAGGGATATAGTGGAGGTGCAGAAGGTGGACAAATCAAAGCAAAAGACTCCAGAGAGAGAGGTGAGGCTAGAGAAGCAGACGAAGAAGGAGCAAAAGAAAATGAAGAATCAGAAGAACAGGTTGGTAAGGAGTAAGAGCATGGACAGTGGGAGATTCCTGCTGAAGATGTTTGTCCCTATTAATTTGGTTGGGAGAAAGAGCCCAGGAGCACCGAGTCCTAGCTCAAAGGTGTCACCAAGACCAACAGTAGCAGGTGGAGAAAAGGGTGGCATAGAAAGGGTTACAGATGATGAGAATTGCAAGACGAATGAGGCTTGTCACAACAGCAGCAATAGAAGGTGAGTCTCTTTTGGAATTGAAAATGTTCGGATTAGATCTTCTGAAGTTTCCCCCCTTTCCTAGCAATCATGTTAATTGAGTTTTCTTATTAAACAGTAGCATTTGCTACTTAGCAACATAATCTCAATGTGAAGGTTGAACTCCAGTTGCAAAAAGAAAACAAATTCAGCAATTACTGAATTGCCAACATGAGCTTTACATTGCAATTTCCTACATCCCCTAACAACCAAGAGAAGAAAGAAAAAGCAACTAAAAAAAGAAATAGCTATGGACATACTATCATCCAATATTATTAGTGAAGCCAATGTTTAGTTGAAGGACAAGGACAAGTACCACAGAGCATTTTTCCAATTGATTATCATGCATTTCATTGAAGTACCACATTCAAATGCATTATAAATGATCCATCTATAACTACGAGGCACATATTAGAGGATCAACTTCTACAAAAATAGTTTCACAGGGTCACTAATTGATTATACTAGATTGCAGTATGAATTTGACCTCAATTCTCGCTCCTTACAGGAAAAAGGAAGGTTGCTATTACTTCCTGTACTCCAAAAGTAAAGCAAGATAGTCCCAAGGGAACAGTCTACAGGGAAGATCATACTATGTTATTATCAACAGCTGTGTCAGAGGAACCTGAAGTGAGATGTTCTAAGGAGATGTTTATACAAAAAATTAATTAGCAATTACACATACCCATACTTTGGATTCATCGTGTAGTTGTTCAAATTATTTTTTTCCTTGTAAGCAGCAGATGTACTCAGTTGTTTGGTGTCAACTGGTCCATTTAAAATCCTTGGGAGTAATTGTTATGCAGTTATCACAAGAATTACTGGTTATTGCATGAGTAAATTTAGAAGTTCATGAAAGCATAATTCTTATTCACTGTTTCACATAAACCAAGTGGCAGTTTGGTTCAGTTATAATCAAGTTCAGCGAAAGAATTTTCTGAAGGCATGCCATCAATCACTAAAGAGACACATACAAAGTCGTGCTAATGAAATTACAAAATATATTTTTACGTAATATTGTGCATAACAATAGCTAAGTGATTACCTCTCAAACAAAAAGCCAAGTGATCATGAATTCAATGTAGTACACATGAAAACTTTCTTACATTGACACCTATGGATGTTTATGCATGATGATTGAATCCATGGAATAAATCGTTATTTGATATGCATGAGCAATATGTCATGCATCTCATAAATCCGGGCCACCCATATCAAATTTTGTCTCAGTGGACTCTTATCATTGACAAGAGGAATTACAATGGCTGTCAATGTTATCAGATAGTTAGGCTTGAACTTTGAACTGCCATAAGCTTTTGGGTCAACATCTGTTAGTACTATCGACTAGGTCCTGATGGGCCCAAAAATTATATACTACAAGCACAGGGCAAGCATGGATGCAAATTTAACTGTTTTCTGCCGGGAACAAACCAAGCCAAGCTTGAGACTGTACAGCCTGAGTGTGCTAAACCTTTGATAATACTCTGAGACTATGACAAAGGGTGATAATACGATCCTAACTCAAATCAAAATTAGTTCGAATAAAACTAAATAAGATCAAATTGAGTCTCATTGGGTGTGCTACAAAAGTCTTTTGGAATACTTCAAAGCTATACTTAACTCTATAAGTTGTTGGTGATGCTTCCAAATCAAAGAAGTTAATCGCTAATACACTCAAAGTTTTCAGCCACACTTCAAAGTTATATCCAATCCCCCAAGCCTTAGTGATTCTACCAAATCAAAGAAATTAAATACTAATATACTCAAAGTCGTTGGCTACACTTCAAGTTAGTCAACCCTGTTGACAATGTCATCTTAAGTTAGTCAACTCTAGAAGCCATTGACGATATGCTCTTTCAAGTTAGTCAACCCTAGAGGCAGTTAATGATGTACTTCTCAAGCTAGTCAACTCCAAAAGTAGTTGATGATGTACCCTTCAAGTTAGTCAACATTTGAAGCAGTTGATGATACACCTTTCAAGTTAGCCAATCCTAAAAATCATTAGTGAAGTGCCCTTCATGCTATTTAATCTTAGAAGCAATTGGCGATGTGTCCTCAAGATAGTCAACACTAGAAGCTATTGATGACGTGTCTTTTCAAGTTAGTCAATCCTAAAAATAGTTGATGATATATCTCTCAAATTAGTCAACTCTAAAAACAATTGACAACGTAGTTTTCAAAGTTATACCTCACCTTATAAGTTATTGGTGACATCACCAAATCAAATAAAGTTATCATTAATACTTAAAACTATTAAAAATACTTCAAACTGTTCTCATTTCCTTTCACATCTCATTTAATGATGTCATCAACACTTGCCAAAAATTGAGTCGATTTGTGTCAAACACCATGTGGTCCAACGCAAGAAAATGGGATAGCAGCATATATTAAAGCTTCTTCTCCATTCCTTCTTTCTCTTTTTTTTCATTTCTTTTATATTTTCTATAATTGCATGTTGAAATTCATTGTAAATTGAGGACATACTCTTACTTAGGTCATGTATTATTTTTTAAAATTAATTAAATGCTTTCTTTTTTTCTTTTTGTATCCAAAATTGATCGCACAAACTCGGGATTAAGTCTTAACCACTAGGCCAAACTTTAGTTATGTAAAAAAATAACATATAAATATAAATATTTTATTTTAAAAATTCAAAACCAACTATTCCTACCAAAATGGTTTGGTTGAGTTCGAAACAAAAATATGTCAGTCAAAACTTAAAACCTTGGTTTACACCCTCAGTTGAGCTTGAGGCTGAAGTTTTATCTCATATATATATATATATATATTACTTTATCTTATATAATCAATCTGACCTTATTTTGAAAGCAAATATGGCAACATAAGAGGGAGGGTGAATTAGGTTTTGTAATATAATACATAATTTTTGTAATTGAAACCAAATTCACAATTCAATGTAAAGGCACAAGTCTCGACTAAGAAATCAATCACAAATGTAATAAAATAAAATAAGCAAATTAAAGATGATACTGTGATTTTTACATGATTTGGCAATCAACTGCGCTTACTCTATAGTCATCACCTTAATCTTAAGGACTTGGACTCTCCACTAAAGTTATCATTTTTTGAGGCAAACCTAAGCCTTTATATCAACTCACTATTTGTGAGTGTCATTTCTTTTTGCCGATACATCTTTGCTTCCAACTGAGCAAAGTAATTATTTCAATCTGGAGTCTTATCTCTCTCATACTCCAAATAACCTTAGAATAATTTACAATGATAAAGAAAAGTAAAAAATGAATAATTTTTGCCTCTCTACAGTATCACTCAAGGGAGAATAATGTCTTTGAGGATTTAAAAGTTGAAGTACAAAGTTTAGAACTTTTATAGGCTAGTGGACTATTGGGAACTTATTCTCTAAGATAAGATTGCTCAAGAGTATGCAAAAGTCATTTATGAATAACTACCAAGCACTTAAATATATATTAGTGAGAGCACTAGCCGTTGAGTTATACTTTGTTGAGTTTGAGGTTCGGATATCTGAAAACTGCAACGGTCAAATTTAACTAGCCATTGAAATTGATGTCACAAATTCGGATGTTTAATAATAAGGTTTGGGCATCCAACTAATACACCAAACATCAAAACTCTGAACATGAAAAGTTCAAAAGCTACAACTTCTAAAACTTTGAGCATTTAATCCTATGGTTTGAGTGTTTGAAACTATTAATAATTTTCAGAGTCATTTCTAATATGTTAGGGTGTCTGAGCCCTGAGTTCGAGTGTTCGAAGCTGATAGAAAAGCTACTATTTTATTATAACTTTAGTTTTTATGTTTGACATCATCTTCTCAAATTGACTTTAGATAAGTAATGAGCTAGGAAAAGTATTCTAAAGTATGTTAAGTATTAGCCAAAACTCTAAGCCAAGAATTTAATTAACAAATCTTTGGCTCAACAAAATATAAAAAAGCTAGACTTAGTGAGCCGTCTCTTGGGCCTTCTTCAAGTCACCTTTTTTTTTTTTTGCAAGTTCCATCTATTGATCTACCATGATGCCTTATCTTCAATGATATCTCTATATTTATCTACACTTGAGACTTTCAAACTTTATTACAGGTTCATCTTGATAACTATCTACACAATGCTCAAGAAATTAATCAAATACAAAATTTATTCATTATCAAAATTATAAAGAGTGACAATCTTTCCCTTTTTGATGATGATAAACCCGCACAAGTTTAAAGTATATAATCTAGTTTGTTAAAGAAAATTGTGAAATTTAAAGTAATAACAACTATAATTGTTTAAAGTAATAATAACTAGAATCATACAAACTATGAATTATACTATACACATAGAGTCATGGAAATGAGATGTAAACTCCTCCCCCTTATTATAGCATCATATTGTAATAATAACAAAGATACCAATTACCCCTCTTACTATTATTACTTCCCCTTATTAGGCTAACTCCAATGTAAACTCCCCTTATCTATATTCTCTCTCTTTTGGCATCAACAAAAAAGGTTAATAATAGGCAAGGTATAGCCACAAAATAATGCTGCAAGGTATAGGGATAATAGTAATATAAGCACCCATCAATGCAATAATGCCACAGGATAATATAAAAATCCACATCCATATAAACCAAAATAGGATCCATAAGAGTCAAAACATCTATAAACATAAATAAGGATCCAAAAGATATAACCAAATCATAAGTCATCAAGCATCCACAAAAAAAAAAAATCATCAAAACACAAGCCCAAAGCACAAGTCATACAAGGGCACAAAAGAAGACATAACAACTCTAAGAGCTCAACCCCTGCCCAAATTGATTCATGTAGGTGGCTAACATCCCCTTTACTATAATAACTCTAAAAGCAAAAAAATCACCTAAGAGAGGAGGTGAATTAGGTTTAGAGAATTAATGTAACTTTTTTGATAAATTCAAAATCAATTCAATCCAAAATCACAAGTGCTTTAAGAAATAAGATAAGATAAAGAATAGAATGCACCCTTGTCTTAGTCTTGAGGACTTTAACTCTCTAATCAGAGTACCACTTCATTGATGAAGCCAATCTTGTATAATTTTCTGACTCTAACTGCCAACATCAACTCTAAATCAGAGTTAATGACTCTTAACCACTCCAAAAAATCTTGGAGTGGATTAAAAGTGAAAAACTCATAAGGATTTGTACAAGTTAAGCTGACACAAAATTCTCTCAAGTTAAACTCTATTTATACATTTGCGGTCAAATTTAACTATTGGCGATGAAATCCCTTGATTTGGTTTGCTTCAATGATAAAAAAACTAGCTGTTAGTCATACAAAAAACTTGAATCAAACATCCATTTTAGACAATTAGATGTTCGGTTCAGTTTATTAGAATTGGCTTCAAAGTCCTCCAGACGTCTAGTTCTGTCAAACCAAAATGCAAGCCGGATGTTCTGTTCTACCTTGAGCTAAAAATCTAATTTTTAGCTGGACTCATCTAGGCATTCGGTTTAGAATTAGATGTTCAGTTCAATAAGAAAAACTCTGTTAAGTGCTTCCTACAAAACTCTTATGTGACATTGAATGTTAAACAATTTATATCAAACAAGTTTTTGACTCGACTAAAAAATAAAGAAAAAGTTAAACCTAGTTGATGTCGATATCTTGAGTTGTCTTGGCCTTGTTAGTATTACTCATGAGTCTTTAGGCAATTTCTTCATCTCCAAACCACCTTGATCCATCTCTTTTACCTTATCAAATTACGCTCGCCAATATACTACTGTGCTTTTTCTTTTTCTTGAAGCTTTTGAACATTTACTTGAAAGATTTAAATATTTGGCTAAACACAACTCAAGTAATTCATCAAATATTGTTTGTTCATCATCAAAACTAGGAAGGACAATAATCTCCTCTTTTCTAATGATGATAAATACACAAATAAAATACTTAAAATCTAAAGCATGGGCAAGCATGTAAGTACACATATGATCACTTAAGCATGGACAAATATGTAAGTACACATACAATCATGAGGATATAATACAATATAGATTAATAGATCAGCATAGTTCTAGCTCTCTCTCCCTTTCGAAATTGATAAAAAAGGAACCATATAAGCGCAAGTGAATAGAGTGGCCCCTATAGCGGTAAGAAGCACAACCCAAATACATGCTAAATAATATGCAATATAAAAAAAATGACAACATCACCACAACCTATATTATTGAGATTAAGCTCCCCCTAACTTGATACTTGATAAGAATGTGATATCCAAGAGACAAGATAAAAAATAATAATATTCATAGAATAGCCAAAAAATATCAAGTCACAAAACACCAAATTATAAATCAAAGTCCATAGTCCAAAACTGTAAACCATCAAGTCATAAAAACTCAAATTCATACGCCACAAGACATAGGTCTAAAAACCACTAAAACTATAATCCATGCATGAAAAACAAGCTCCATAAATTTCAAAAGTATAAAAACAATAAACTCTAAGACTAAGAACTAGGTCCTAGAGGTGGTTGAGGATTCGAGCGGTCCATGAGTGTGCAAACCATCTCTGATAGTTCGTCCAAGGATGTGTGCATCATCGTTGACATCTCATCCACTAAAGTCCTAAGCTAGGTTACCTGCTTGGACATCCGCTATGATAGGTCCTCTAAATGTGCAAGCCTCGTAACAAAATCAACTTCAGACTCTGTGAATGAGGAATGTGAAGGCCTAGCATGTATATAACCTCCTCTTGGGCTATGCTCTATCGCATCAATCTTGGCCTCCTCATCCTACTCATCATTGCCCTCCCCCCAAATCCAAGATCCATTACGTAAGGAAAAGCTTATTTGAAAGAGAGTGAAGTAAGAGAAGGTATCAACGTCCATATAGAAGTAGGCTAGAGAGGAGTCATACTGATGAGAGGGAGCACCAAAATTTTGAAGAATCAAGGTGATGGGGCTAGGAAGGCCGAGGATGACATAAGAGTATCAGGTATAATGACTCATATAGTGGATAATGATGTGAGGTAGACATACCATATGATAAGTTAGAAGACTACAAATAATATATAATTCAGTGAATGACACTTTATTTCTATAACCACCTTTGGGAAATATGGTATAAGTAAGAATCTAACAAAGAATATAGGCTCTAGGTGGGAGAAAGGAGATTGTAGCTTCCTCATGGTCTCACCCTAGTTTCTCTCAAAGATAATCTCAATAACTAAGTGGTAAAAGGGAATTTAGTTAGACCATTTATGAGTTAGAATTAATCTCCCCCTTTAGCAGGTATACCAAGGATAAAATCTAGGATTACAAGAGTAAGAGATATTTTTCTATCACCATAGTGAGTATCAAAAGTGTTAGAGTTTTTATTAAAATAGGCATTAGCACAGAAAATGTAGACATCATAATTATAGTAGGTTTCACGTTTTGCCAAGAGAGATGTCTATCCTTGAGTATCAAATAGGGTTTTGAGATTTAAAGAATAAAGATCATCAAAATCAATAGTGTGAGGAACAACAATATGAGAATTGGTAAACTTGGTTTGAAATTGAGTAAAGGACTCTTGAGAAGTAAATTCAAAGGGAAAGGGGTCATTACCAGGGGAAGAAGAGGAACCTTCACCCTTCCTCTTCCTGGATACAAGACTCTTAAATCTCTTAGCTATTGGAAGGAGAAAACTTGAAATTGAGGTGTGGGAGGATGAGAAAGTAAAGGAGATGGATCCTAATCGAGGTAGAACATCTTGGATTATTAGAGAGAGAGTTCAGAGTACTCACGTGGGTCACCAGAGAAGAATTGTGTCTGAAGGAGATGGGAAAAAGACTGGTAGCTAGGACATAAATCTTTGAAATCGGTCCCCATTGGCATGTGTTGGACGTTCTATTCATCAATTAGATGTTCGACAGCCAGAAAAAGTGTGTTTAGAATTACTATATCGAACATCCAGTTTAAAAATGGACATCTGACAAAGAGTTTGATAGTGTAGATTTATTCAGAATCAGACTTTTGATATTGAATTAGACATCCGATTCAATTAAAATTGCACAACCCCAAAAAAATCTGAAAGCATTCAAAGCCTCAATTCCAAAAACTCCAAAACTTACGAGAGCTTTACTATGCCAATAGCATTCCGAATAAAACAAAACTACATATCATCTAAAGGTTTTGTGAAAATATCCATGAGTTGACGATTAGTTTCAATGAATATTAATAAAATATTCTTTTTCAAAATATTATCTCGAAGAAAATGATGGTGAATATCAATGTGTTTAGAATGAGAGTGTAATATTGAGTTTTTTGGACAAACTAATTATGCTAGTATTATCACAATAAATTAGTACATTTGAAAAAAAGTATAACCAAAATCTTGAAGTGTTTGAATCATCTATAAGATTTGAGAATAACAACACCTCGCAGCTATATATTCGACTTCGGTGGTAGAAAAAACTACTGAATTTTATTTCTTAGACTCCATGAGACAAGAGATTTTTCAAGAAATTGGCAAGTACCACTAGTGTTCTTTCTATCCACATGACATCCAATATAGTACATATTGCAAAAACCAATTAAATTAAAATAACTATCTCTTGAATACCATAATCCTAAGTCTAGTGTACCGTTAAGATATCTAAATATATGTTTCATAAGAACTAAATGTGATTTCTTAGGAGATATTTGAAATCTAGTATATAAGCAAATGCTAAATACGATATCAGGTCTACTTACGATCAGATATAACAAACTACCAATCATACCTTTATATCACTTTTCATCAATCTTAGGAGTTTTAGGTGTCTCGAACTCGAATTAGAGTTTAAGTTAAAGTAGGAATCCAAAGTTGGATTTAGATTTATGATTAATTTGTATTATTAAGAGTTATAATTAGAGTAAAACTCGTACCCAATAAGAGTCTATAAATATACTATAATATATAGGGCTTAGGGGTGGTGTAGTATTGAGGTTGAACTAGAGAGAAATAGAGAGAATAGAGAGAAGAGAAAGAGAGAGAGTGTCGGCTCTCGTATATGGGTCTTTCTAGTACTTCTCAGTAGTCTCTCGTGGTGATTCCTCGTGGTGCTCTCTTGGAGATTTTCTCTGAAGGTGGACGCGTTGTTGAGGCTTGGTGAAAGAGTTTAGTTGAGTAAGAAAGAGTAAAGTCTTTCTTGTAGACTCTTGTAAAAGCCTTTATCTTTTGATAGTGGATCTCTCATTGCCTTATCTTGTTATTTTTTTTATATTGTATTACTTTTCATTTCTTGTGTTATTTGAGAACAAGGCGATTCGTGAACCTTTCACTGCGAATCTGAACAATCTAGTTTATAAGCAAATGCTAAACACGGTATCAGGTCTACTTACGGTCAGATATAACAAACTATCAATCATACCTTTATATCACTTTTCATCAATCTTTTTACCATTTTTATCATTGTCTAACTTGGTTGAGGGGCTCATTGGCATTTCTATAGCATTAGTTTCATCCTTATTAAACTTTTTAAGCAACTACTCTGTGTATTTGTCTTAATTGATGAATATTTTAGTTTTTACTTATTGCACTTGGAATCCATGGAAGAAGTGCTCCCATCATGCTCATCTCGAACTCCTTCTTCATTGTGTTTGCAAATGACTTAAAAAAGATTTTCATTAGTAGTGCCAAATATAATATCATCAACATAAATTTGTACTATTGATAAGTCATCAAACATTTTAAAAAGGAATAACATAGTGTTTATGTAACCTCTTTTAAAAATTGTTTAATATCAAAAGGAATTAAATCTCTCATACCAAGCTCTTGGAGTTTACTTAAGACCATATAATGCCTTTTTAATTTTAGAAAATGATTTAAAAAATTCAAATCATCAAATCTGAGAGGTTGTTTGACATAAACTTCTTCGGATAGAAATCCATTTAAAAAGTATATTTACATCCATTTGAAATAGTTCGAAACCTTTATGATAAGCAAATACAAGCAAAATTTGAATAGATTGCAAATGAGCAATGGGTAAAAAAGTTTCTTCAAAATCAATTCCTTCAATTTGGTTGAAATATTTGGCCACTAATCTAGTCTTGTTTCTAATTACGACACCATATTCATTTAGCTTGTTTCTATAGACCCAATTGATACCAATAATTGGATAGTCATTTGGTCTTTAAATAAGTTTCCAAACTTGATTTTGCTCAAATTAATTTAGTTCTTCTTACATGGTAAAAATTCAAATTTCATCTTTTAGCTTCCTTACGGTTCTTGGGTTCTATATGAGAAAAGAAATGCAATATGATTAGGATTAAATTTAAGAGCTTGATAAGTTTTTACCTTTTGATTAACATCACCTATGATTTGATCTATTGAATAATTTTCTTGAATCTCCACTCCTTGAGTGGCTCCTTGTCATGCTCTTGCTCTTTTGGCTTAATGTCTCTATCATTAACATTCTTCATAGTTGGTCATTTGCTAGTCTCACCCTCCCTTCTTTCTAAGATTTACAAGTCATCCATCTTTTTGGAGATCTCTATATCATCATCAAAAGACTTTTCTCTAAGTGAGGGTTAGATTCATCAAAATCAATATTTATAGATTCTTCACCAACCGACGTGGTCTTGTTGAAAACTCTAAATGCTCTAGAGCTATCTAAGAAATATGTCTTTATGAGTTTTGGAGTGAATTTTGATAAATGATCTTCTGTATTTAAAAGAAAGCATTTGTAAGCAAAAACATGAAAGTATGCGATGTTGGGTTTTTTCTTATTCCATAACTTAAATGAGGTTTTGTTGAGAATAGAACAAATAGATATCTTATTCAAGATATAGTAAGTTCTGTTAATGATCTCCATCCAAAAATATTTGGGTAAAGAGTATTTGTTAAATATAACTCTTGCCACCTCTTTAAAAGACCTATTCTTCCTCTCAATAACTCTATTCTATTATGAAGTGTAAGGAGTCAAAAAATTATATTCAATGTAATTTTTTATACAAAACTCTTCAAATGGATAATTTTCAAATTCTCTTCTATGATTACTTCTAATTTGGGAAATCAAGTAGTATTTCTCATTTTGAATATGTTTTGCAAAACCAACAAATGCATTAAAGGTATCACTTTTATTTGCAAGAAACAAGACACATATAAACCTTGACAAGTCATTAATAATTACAAAGGCATAATTTTTACCTCTTAAACCTGTAGTCCCAACAGGTCCAAACAAGTCTACGTAAAGGAGTTGAAGCAGATTTGTAGTCAACACCACCTTCTTAGGTTTGTGTGAAGACTTCACTTATTTTGTCATTTGGCATGTATCACATACTTAATTTTTGATAAATTTGTCTTCAGGTAGTCCTCTCAGAAGATCCTTTTGGTTGTCTTTGGTAATTATATTCATACATGTGTGTCCAAGTCGTTTATGTTGAAGCCACTCACAATTCTCAAGGACTACAAAATATCGTTTTACATTTAGGTCATTTTGATTAATTATATAAATATTTTCATCATGATGACTAACAAAAATAATATTATTACTATCATTATGTCTTACTATTCAATGGTTAGATTTAAACAAAACATAAAGGCCTCATTTGTTTTGGGATCAGGATCAGGATCAGCTCATTTCAGAATTATTTTTTTTCTTGTAAAATTAATATTTATTATTTTATACTATTATTAAATTAAATTATTATAAAAAATTAAATAGTTTTTTGAGCTTTAAATTATTAAAGTCTTAATTTTGATAAAAAGATATTAGTTTACAAAAGTGGTTCACTAGTCTTGACCTTAACTTTGACCCCCAACCAAACGGCCCCAAAGGCTTTTATCATATAATTGACTGATTGATAATAAATTGTGTTTAAGTTTTTCAATAGGAAGTACACCCTTAATGAGTAAAGAAGCAATGAAAATGTCACCTATACTAATAATTTTTTCTTTATTGTTATCATCAAAGGTAATAAATCTACCATTTTTCCTTACTAACTCTTTGAATATTGATATATTCTCTGTCATATATCTTGAACATCCACTATCAAAGAACTATTTCTATTCTTCTTCTTCAAGTGTAGGCACAATTATCAAATCAAAATCGAGTAGGTACCCATTCTGAATTATGGGTCCTCATGGTTAGAAAAGAAAGGAACATGCATGAGGATATCAATGCAAATAATTATACAAGTAATATCAAATGAAACTACTTACCATTGCTATATTAGATAGAGGATGACCATTGATATAACTAGTAGAAGCATACAGGTCATCTCTAACTACTCTAACCAAAGTCATACAAGTGAGATTTTAGGAACCCAAATTAACTTGGATTCTTTAGTTTTTGGGATTATCCCTTTAGGTAACTATATTTACTTAAGAGAAGAATTTCTCTAATTGGGTAACTAGATGAGATGTGTCCCTTTTATAATAATAAGTACAAGTCCTCTAAGAGTTAGTTATAGTGGAAGTCTTTATAAAAGTAATTTTAGTACCTTTGAACTTAGATGATAAAATGAAATCTAATCTGGATTTATTTAAAACATTCCTTTCACTTTGAAGAATCATATTCAATGTAGTATTTTTCATGGAAAAAATTTTGTAAGGTTTTTCTCAAATGACTATTTTCATCTCTAAACATGACAAGTTTATTGTGACATTCACAAGTAGTTCTAAATGATTCAAAATATCATATTCTACTTGTACAACATTTATATCTTTTTTTTATAATTGCAAGTACTTTTAAAATATTTTAAAGTATTAAAATTATTTTTAAGAGTAGATAGTTTCTTTCTCAATGGAGTATATTTCAGACTCAATTTTTCATGCCTTGCAAATAATTCTTCCAAAGCATCTTGTAATTTCTCAAAAAAATAAGTCACATACCTCATCCTCATTTGTCATGAGGTATAGATTCACAATCTCATCGTTGGAAGAGACATCCTCACTCTCCTCTTTGAAGTGATCCCAAGTTATCATCATAGCCTTCTTCATCTTAGTCTTGAACTTCTTGGTTTCAATGTTAAGAGTTTAATTTGCCTTCATGTGGCTTGGTTTCTTATACTTGAAGTATGTGGGAACATCCTCCACTCCTTTCATGATTGGATTGCTTCTCTCACCTTTTCTTAGCTTTCTAAATCTGCACTTTTTCTTGAAAAATTTCTTGAACTTTCTTATTAGAAATACCATATTTGCATTACTCTCTTCCTTTGCTTTTTCACTTGATTCTTTGGCCTTGAGAGCAATATTCTTTTTCTTTTTGCCTTCATTGTCTTCTTAGATTCAATCCTTCATTATCATCTTATTAGAGATCCTAGAAGCTCCTCCAAAGGTAAGGTGTTGAGATATTTAGCTTTTCATATTACCGTTACCTTTGGATCCCATGATCTAAGAAAGCATCTTAAAATTTTTCTAACCATCTCATCATTAGCATAAGTCTTACCAAGAGAGTTTAAAGTATTGATAATATTGATAAATTATGTAAACACCTTAGTGATAGAGTCATTTGGTTTTATCTTAAAGAGCTCATATTGGTTTATCAATATATACATTTTAGATTTTCTTACTTGTTTTATACCCTCATGGGTAACTTCAAGATAGTGCCAAATTTGATGAGTCATCTCACAAATATTAATACAATTAAATTATGATAGGTTAAGAGTACGATATAAAATATTCATTATTTTTGCATTTAATAAATTATTTTCTTATCACCCTCATTCCACTTGTCCTTAGACTTGGATACCCTCACCCCATCAATTATTTTAGTGGGTGGATTGTACCCTTCCTCCACTAACCACTATAGATCATAATCAATGATTTTTATAAAAATTCAAATTTGGCTCTCTAATAATCAAAGTTTATGTCATTGAATAGTGATGGACGAGTGGTAGATTACCTCTTGAAGAAATAATGAAAAAGCACCAAAATTCTCTATAAATAAGGATTGAAAAAACTTAGGTGATTAGACCAAAAACAAGAGCAACCGACTCTGATATCAATTGAAAGCAAAGAAATTACCTAAGAGGGGGGTGAATTAGGTTTAAGGAATTAATGCGACTTTTTTAATAAATTCAAAATTGATTCAATCCACAATCACAAATGCTTTAAGAGATAAGATAAGGATAGAATGCACCAAAATTTAACACAGTTTGGAGACCAACAACTTCTACTCTATGGTCCTTGCCTTGGTCTTGGGGATTTTAACTCTCCACTAAGAGTGTCGTTTCGTCGGTGAAGCCAACTCCTACAGTCTTCTTGCTCCAACTGGTAAGATCAACTCCAAACTGCAGTTAATAAGTCTTAACCAGTGCAAACAACTTTGGAGTGAATTACAAGTGAAAAACTCATAAGGATTTGTACAAGTTAAGCTCACACAAAGTTCTCTCAAGACTAAAGAAAAGGATAATTGATGTAGGACGCTCAAAGAAAATTCAGAAATGTCAAAAAAAGCTAATTCAGAAGTCAAGGAGACATGACAAATGATCTGATTCACTCTTTTATTTAACTTAGAATTTATCTAACTTAGTACCTTCCTATATTGAAATTCTCTTCATTATGATGCCATGAGTCTCTCCTAGTATGAGTCAATTAGGTCTTATTCTCGGATTCCACCAACCTAAGGTTAACTTTGAGCTGAATCCTATTCGGTTTAGGACTTGGGAAGGATAAATCATTATTTTAGAATTTTATTTTCATTGGTTAACTTATTTAGGACTTCTACCAACCTAATTAATGGGTTCAAGCTGAGTTGTTTTCAGTTTAGGACTTGAAAAATCAAAAACTTACTCAAATAGGACTTCTGGTATTTGTATAAATAGGCCTTCAGCCCTATGGATGAGGGGACCATTATTATGCTCAATAAAGTTCTACTTTAGTGAATTTTCTCTTTTTCTTGTGAATTCAAGAAGTTCTTAATAGAGACAACGATGTTTTTCTCGTCTACTACACTTGTTGCTATGTCAAGTGGTATCAGAGCGAGGGTCTCCTTGCTTAATGTCTAACAACAACGCAACTAGTAGCAATCCTAAGGACGGTACTCCTGTGGGTAATCACATCAGCCATGAGTATTTTAACTCGACCATGGAGGCAATCCAAAACTCACTTGCAAGCTTGATGTTGAGGATGGATCAACTTGAAGACTTGAATCAACCATGTCGATGGATCGATGAAGTGAGTCGCGATCCAATTTGTCGAGGAAAGGCTTCGCAAGTGAATCCAAAGGGGTTTAAAAATCCTTGAAAACTCCAGCAATGAAGAAATTGAAGACATCTTTCATCGACCAGTTTCTGAGCATTATAGACATCATGATTTTCATTTGAAGATTGATCTCCTATCTTTCAATGGCCAACTTCAGATCGAAGATTTTCTCAATTGGCTTGCTGAAGTCGAATGGTTCTTTAACTACATGGAGATTCTAGATTCAAAGAAAGTGAAGTTTGTTGTTTACTAACTCAAGGGGGGTGCATCAGTATGGTGGGAACGCATCCAGTTGGAAAGGACATGTCAAAATAAAGCTCCAATTTGAGCATGGCCACAGATGAAGGTTCTTCTCAAAAAGTAATTTCTTTTCATAGATTATGACCAGGTACTCTTTTAGTAATATCAAAATTGTCAACAGGGTAATCGCAGTGTGAAGGAATATGCTAAGGAGTTCTATCACCTATCAGCATGTAATAATCTAGTAGAGATTGAATCCCATCAAATGGCAAGATTCATCCGTGGGCTATGCACAACCATCCAAGATAGGATTTTCTTGTAACCTATTTGGATGGTTAATGAGGTTGTGAGGAGTGCAACTCATGTGGAGTCCCAATTGGAGCAACCTGTCATCAGAAATCAGGTGGGGAGAACAATTGGTAAGAATTCAAAAGGAGCACAATCTAATCCTAACAGAGGTGCAGCTACACAATCTCCTCGACCTCCCACACAAGTGAGTCTTGAAGATAGACCTACAAGGCCATTGGGAAACACCACATCAGCAAAGAACTCAAGTTCAAATTCTGATCTAAAGTGCTATCACTATGAAAAATTTGGACATCGTTCTAATATTTGTCCAACACGACAGCCTGTGAACCTGACTATTGAAGATAATTTTATGGCTGATGATTTACATGACTCAAAAGATAATGACCTAGTTGTGATCAAGAAAACTATGAAGATGGAATATTCAAGGAGCCTGATGATGAAAGATCATCTTTAGTAGTTTAGAATCTGATGTACATCCCAAAGCAAGAGAAAAATCTACAACATCACAATATCTTTCGTACTTGATGCACAACAAATAGCAAGATTTGTGACATGATTATTGATGAGGGAAACAGTGAAAATATTATCTCCAAGACTATGGTCGACAAGCTTCAATTGAAAATGGAATCACATCCCTCTCCCTACAAGATCAGCTAAATTAAAATGGTTGGTGAAATCAAGGTAACTGAATGGTGTCAAATTTTTTTTTCTATTGAAAAATTCTACAAGGATGAGGTAACCTATGATGTTGTGGAGATGGATGCATGTCATATCCTTCTTAGCAGACCTTGGCAATTTGATAGAGATTCTATACATCGTGGATGAGACAATCGTTATATCTTCTTCAAAGATGGAAAGAAAATTATCTCCACCCCCATTGGCAAAGAGCGTCGACCCAAAATTTTACAAGAGGAGGGTTACTCCTTCCTTATTGTGTAAAATTTTATAAACGAGGCTAAAGAGACAGCTCAAATATTTATTGTGATTGAGAAAGGAATGGAGATAATGCCTACTGAAGCTCTAAAAGGCTTGCAACCCTTCCTAGATGAATTCAAGAAAATCATGCTCGATGATCTTCCTGATGAACTACCACCAATAAGAGATATTCAGCACCACATTGACCTTGTTCCTGGAGGAAGTTTACCAAATCTACCCCACTATAGAATGAGTCCAAAAAAGTCACAAATTTTACAAGACAAAGTTGAAGAGTTGATTAGAAAAGGAATGGTCAGAGTCAGCATGAGCCCATGTGCAATTCCAGCCTAATTGACACCTAAGAAAGATGAAAGTTGGCAGATGTGCGTAGATAGTTGAGCCATCAACCGAATCACGGTAAAATATAGATTCCCAATTCCTCTCTTAGAGGACATGCTGGATATGTTGGAAGGGTCAAAGGTGTTCTCTAAGATAGATTTGAGTAGTGGATACCATCAAATCAGAATTAGACTCGGTGATGAATGGAAAATAACTTTCAAAACAAAAGAAGGACTTTATGAGTGCCTTGTTATGCCTTTTGGACTCTCAAATGCACCAAGTACCTTCATGCAATTGATGAACCAGGTACTCAAACCTTTCATTGGTCATTTTATTATTGTTTACTTTGATGATATCTTAGTGTACAGTCACAATGAAGAAGAACAAAAAAGGCATCTAGCAAAGTACTTACTGTGCTGAAGAAAGAGAAGTTGTACATCAACTCCAAGAAATGTCATTTTATAATTGATCACTTGGTATTCTTGGGATTCATGGTAAGTGCCGAAGGCATTCATGTTGATGAAGAAAAGGTAAAAGCTATTAAGGAATGGCCGATACCCAGAAGTGTATCAAAAGTTAGAAGCTTCCATGGTCTGGCGACATTTTATCGGAGCTTTGTCAAAAACTTTAGTTCCATTATGGCACCAATAACTGAGGTTTGTCAAAGGTGATGAAAGAGCTGCATAACAGTGGCCTAGCAGGACATCTTGGGCGTGACAAGAGCATTGCATTAGTTGAAGAGTGCTACTATTGACCACGACTTAAAAGAGATGTCGGTCACTTCGTATAAAGATGCTATATATGCCAAACAGCTAAAGGAGGCTCTCAAAACACTAGCCTTTATACCCCATTGCCTATGCCAAATGCCTCATGGGAGGATCTATCGATGAATTTTGTCTTGAGCCTCCCCAGGACTCAACAAGACTTAGATTCAGTATTTGTTATTGTCGACAGATTTTTCAAGATAGCACATTTTATTTCATGTAAGAAGATAGCCGATACAATAAGGGTGGCTAATCTATTCTTTCAGTAGATTGTAAGGCTACATGGAGTGTCAAAGACTATCACTTTTGATCATGACACAAAATTTCTAAGTCATTTTTGGAAGACATTATGGAGGTGATTTGATACGTCTCTACAATTTAGCAGTGCTTATCATCCTCAAATAGATGGACAAATTGAAGTGGTGAATCAAACACTTGTAAACATCATTCGATGTCTTGCAAGAGACAAACCAAAGCAGTGGGACTATGCACTCGCACAAGTTGAATTCATTTTCAATAACATGAAGAATAGGTTCACGAAAAAATTGTCATTTGAAATTGTCAATGGAAGAAATCCCAAGCACCCGTTGGACTTGGTGGTGTTGCCCAAATTGTCAGGAACAAGCATAGTTGTAAATAATATAGTAGAGAGAATTATTGAAGTACATACTGAGGTAAAAATAAAATTAGAAGAATCCAATGTCAAATACAAAATTAAAGCAGACATTCATAAGCGTCCAAAAGAGTTTTAAGAAGGAGATCTGGTGATGGTGCACTTGAAGAAGGAACGATTTCAAGCTGGAACTTACAACAAACCAAAATAGAAGAAAATTGGGCCATTGAAGATACTAAGAAAGATAAACGATAATGTCTATGTTATCGACCTCCCGAAGGATTTAGGAATCTCAAACACTTTTAATATTCAAGATTTAGTTGACTACCGTACACTTGAGGTCTGTAAGTTAGGACAAAATAACTCGAGAATGAGTTCTTTACAAGAAAGAGACACTGATGTAGGATACTCAAAAGAAGTTCAGAAATATCAAAAGAAGCTAATTCAGAAGTCAAGGGGTCATGGTAAATGATCTGATTTACTCTTTTATTTAACTTAGGATTTATCTAACTTAGTACCTTCCTATATTGAAATTCTCTTCATTATGATGTCATGAGTCTCTCCTAGTATGAGTCAATTAGGTCTTATTCTCGGATTCCACCAACCCAAGATTAATTTTGAACTGAATTCTATTCAGTTTAGGACTTGGAAAGGATGAATCATTATTTAGCATTTTATTTTCATAGATCAACTTATTTAGGACTTCTACCAACCCAATTAATGGGTTCAAGCTGAGTTGTATTCAGTTTAGGATTTGGGAAGCCAGAAACCTACTCAAATAAGACTTGCGGATTCTCCGGTATCGTCTGAAACTGCGGATTCCCCTTTTGCTACGGATGATGATTTTGATCTAGTATTTGTATAAATAAGCCTTCAGTCCTATGGATGGGAGGACCACTATTATTCTCAATAAAATTTTACTTTAGTGAATTTTCTCTTTTTCTTATGGATTCAAGGAGTTCTTGTAACACCCCTGTCGTGTTCGATTGAACCACAACACAAGTGGACAACATACATATAAAAGATTTACAAAATACATAGAATTAAGATTTATTACATCGATGCAAATATAGTCCAGATAACATAACGAAAAGTAATCTAACTAGAAATACTCAAATTCCTCAAAAGATTCCCATACATAAAAATAAAATAACATGTAAATAAAGCAGCTCCAAGTGTAGTCGCTCATGTACGCACTACTACTTAGCCACTTGTGCCTACCTGCTACTCTCCTGTGGATGGGAACAGTCAAAGAGTGAGCCAAGGATGCTCAGTAGGGAGTTACCTCCTCCAAATAGTAGGAGAGATCAATATTTAGGAGGCAACAATAAAATTAATAACAGTAGCATCAAAAATAATACAACGACAATGATGATTAGATAAACTAACATTCATAGTAAGAAATAAATCAACAAAGATATCATATCCACGATAGCCAATGGTTAGGGACAGTGACTATGGACTCCCCCACAGATATTACGGAGATGGTCGCACCCCCCACCAAGTAGAGTCGAATCAATCTACATATAATTATTATATGGGTATGGTTGGACCCCCTACCAAGTAGAGTCATACCACGTTGTACTCCCAACTGCTGATGGAGTGGTGATCCTGTCTAGTCACACAACGGATCACGTCCCCTATAACTTAGGAGACCGGCTACTGTCATGTCTGACAGTCTTGCTAATCCTGTATCGAAGTAGGGAATCGTCAATTGGTACCAGTCAAATAGAGTCCCACTGCATACATCCCTAAAGATACTAAAGGCTCAGCCACAATAAATATCGAGTCAAGATTACCAAGCGATAGAAAGGAGTCAACTCGATCACAAATCATACTATTCAGCTAGAAGACATCATCAAAAGAAGGATTTGAACCACCCATAGAATTAGCACGAAAAATCGAGTCCAACGACTCCTAGACCATTAAAATCGGATCTCAAATGAGAAGGTTATAACTGTTCAAATGTGTATATGTAATTTAGCCCCTATATCATTCCACATTACAACTCCGTCATCAAGATAAATAATTTTCATCAATTTTACATTATGAACCTCAAAATTATCAGATTATTATCAACAATCATTGATCCAACAATTTATCACACAAGTCCTTAATAATTTCAAATTTAATCGTTACAGTATATTTTTCACAAAAGTCCCCAATATAATTTGATTCATAAATTAGTCTTTCAAGTTTCTAAATCATAACCAATCCAGTCGATTTTCAAATAAATTATAATTTGATTTCATTTTACAAATTCATTCTTAATGAGATTTAAGTATCCTAATCAAATTTCAATATAATCATAAATCAATTATCCCAGACCCAAATCAATTTATCAATCAATTTAATCAATCTTACTAAATTTCTCCAATTTAATCTTCAATCAATTTCAATTCCGATTCATAATAATCAGACTCAATTCAATGAACCAAATCATGAATTCAGATTACTTAACTTGATCTAAACAATTTATCTTATCATTAGTTCAATTAATCCAAAGCCTGACCCAAACCAATTTCAAACCAGAATCTAAACCAAAACCAATTCTGAACCAAACCTAAACTAAAATTGACTTTAAACTAAACCTAAACCAAAACCAACTTTAAACTAAATCCAAAATAAAACCAACTTTAAACTAAACCAAAACCAAAACCAACTTTAAACTAAACCAAAACCAATCTCCTTCTTCCTCCTCAAACCCTAAACCTAATTTGCTGCCGCCGCCGCTGGGCCACGGCCGCCACTAGAACGCCATCTCTGGTTGTCGTCAGATCCGTGCTGCCCCGTGCGCTGGTGGAACTTCGGCCCGCATATCCTCGTGCCTCCTTGTCCTCTAGTGCACAGTGCAGTCCGCGCCGCCCGCTGCCCCGCATGCCGACAAACCGCACAGCCGCACGCCGTCCATTGTCGGTCGCTGATGACCAGCCGACACTGATTGGAGAGAAATGGAAATTTTGCAAATCTAACCCTCTAATCCTTCTATTCTCAAAACATGCTATATATCGATATAATACTTCAAACATTAGACATATCTAATTTCTACTAAGTTTCGCTTAAATCTAAATTATCATCATCCTCTTAAATATCATGAGGGTCACTAAGTTTACCAATTATTCAACATGAACTTGTCTCAGGAATAGAGGTAAAGAGAGACGGATGAAAATAACTCAACCTATCTCGAATCTAGATGATGATTGTCCCGAATCTTCTTAACACTCTGTAAGCCTTCCCAACGATCATTCCTTGACTCTCTCTATCTTCAAACTAGCTCTCGATCCCAGAGAGTTTAGTGTTATCTTTCTGTAAAAACATGGAAGTTTATTTGTTTTTAGGTTTTAATTAACTGGTTATTAGGATTGTGGATAGTGGGTGGTTACACGTGGATCGTGGGTGATAACATGTGAATAGGGGTGGTTACATGTGGATAGTGGGTGGTTACATGTGGATAGTGAGTGGTTACAGTTCTTAACAGAGACAATGGTATTTTCCTCATCTACCACGCTTGTTGTTACGTTAATAATGAAGGCTAGCTTGAGATTGGAAAGCTTAGAGCTCAATAATTGCTAGAGAGTTGAAGAATGCTTTGATCTCTTTTTATAAAAATTAGAAGATGAAAAAATAGTTATTGAAAATCTCTTCTACTCTATGTATACATTTGAGGTTGAATCTAACCGTTAGGAGTGAAATCTCATGGCTTGGTTTACTCCAACGATCAAAAAATTAGCTATTAATCACTTAGAAAATCCAAATTGGACGTTCATTTCAAATAACTAGATGTTTGATTCTAGTTTATTAGAATTGGCTTCAAAACTCTACCAGACGTCTGGTTCTATCAAACCAAAATGTCAGTTGAATGTTCAGTTCTAAATTGAACGTCTGATTCTGCCTTGAACTAAAAATCAAATTTTCAGCCCAACTCAATTGAGTATTCAATTCAAAATTGAATGTTTGGTTCAGAACCAGATGTCTAGTTCAGTCAAGAAAGCTTTATTGAGAGCTTTCTGCAGAACTCTTATGTGACATTGAACTCTAAATAATTTATCTCAAACAAGCTTTTAACTTGACCAAAAAATAAAGATAAAATTGAACCTAGTTGATGTTGATATCTTGAGTTGCCTTGACCTTGTTGGTATTACTCATGAGTCTTCAGGTGGTTTCTTCACCTCCAAACCATCTTGAGTCATCTCTTTTACCTTATCAAGTCATACTCATTAATCTATCATTGTGCTTCTTCTTTTTCTCGAAGCTTTCAAATGTTTGCTTGAGAGTTTTAAGTATTTGGCTAAACACAACTCATGTAATTCATTAAATATCATTTGTTCATCTTCAAAACTAGAAGGGACAATAAACTCCCTCTTACATGATAATAGTAGCATGAAACTCAACTAATGCATATTGAGTAAGAAACATCACGTTGGCAATATTGCATTAAAAGGAAGTTAAAAGAGTTGGAAGAAATTGGATTATCTTATGTAATAAATTGCCCTCTGGTGCCTATATAGATGTCATCCAATTCAATTCTCTCTTCACAATCTAAAAGGTAAACATATCTATCTATCCAAAGAGGATTAGTAGCATAGTACATTAGCATACATAGAAGTTATAAAAGATTGAAATAAAATTTAAAAACAATCAAATGAAAACAAAAAACATTACTTAAGCTAATTAAGGTAGAAAATGACTAAGAAATGAAACCTTTAAAGAACTGAGAAATGAAACCTTTGAAAAAAATGTCAACCCTAGCTACTAGAAATAGCTTAAGTAGTGGACGATTTTTAAATCTAAATTTGTTTGAATTGCACATGTTTAGAAAGCATGCTCTTTAGTACCCAAATTTGTTTGAGAGAAAAATTTCTCTTTATTGGGCAACTTATGGAGACATGTCCAATAAGACAACAATAATTACATTTCAATTTTGAAAATTTTGCATTTGAAGCCTTTATAAAAGTACATCTTGTTCCCTTGGATTTAGAAGATAAAATAAAACTAAGTCTGAATTTATTCAAAATATTCCTTTGGTTTTTCAAAATCTTATTCACAATATCATTTCTATGAAAAAAATTTTCCAAGGTCTTTTTCGAATCCAAATTTTCTCTTTGAAGTTTATCAATACTAATCTTGCAATTACAAGAGGTTCTAGATGATTTTAAATCATGGTTTTCCTTTTTAAGGGGTTTCAAGCCCTTCTTGTGATTACAAGAGTTAGTAGATAATTTTAAAGCATCAAACTCATTTTTAAATGAATGCGATTTGTTTTTCAAACAAGAATACTTATGAAGCAATTTTTCATGTCTAGCATATAAACCCTCAAATGCTTCTTCTAATTCTTTGAAATTTAAATTACTTACCTCATCTTCATTACTTTCATAATCTTTTGCCATGAGGCCAAAGTTGAGATTTTGATCTCCGGAGTCATCATCCATGCTATCCCATATAAAATTTTTCCTTCTTTTTTTCTTTTTTTTCTTCTTCTCTTGAGCTTGAGAGATGACTCTTTGACTTCTACTACTTTCTTCTTCCTTGAGTTTTTTTTCTTCACCTTCTTCCCATCTTTATTGTCATTCATTTCTAATTCTTTGAGCCTCATCTCATAGATTAGCAATAAACCTATGGGTTTTTTAAATGGGAGATTTTTGAGGTCCTTTACTTCTTGAATGGTTGTCACCTTTGGCTCCCATAAGCTTGACAATGACCTAAAAATCTTTCTCACAACTTTTTCATTAGAATTAAATTTGCCTAGGGAATGTAGGACATTCAAGATCTCCAAAAGTCATGAGTATATCCAAAAGAATCCATTTTGAAAGACTCAAATTGATTTACAAGCATCAAGATTTTGAAATCTTTTACTTTGTCAACCCCTTTATGAATGAATAATAAGCAACTCTAAATATCATGAACGGTTTAAAAAAATAAAATCTTTTTAAATTTAATTTCATTTAAAACATAATGCAATATATTCATTTTTTTTGGCATTAGCGGAATCTAACTTCTTTTTAGTATTCCACTCTTGAGATGATTTAGAATTCTTCACACCATCAATCATCTTGATGCGCAGAGAGTACTAATTTTCTATCACATGCCAAATATCAAAATTAATACTCTTAATGAAAATCTTAAAATAGATTTTTCAAACATTAAAATTATTTTCATCAAAATATGGAGAATGAATAATAGATTGACCCTCTCTAAAGTATGGAGAAATAATCAAAATTATCATAATAGAAATTAATTAAAAACTTGAGGTTGTTAAATCACAAATTCAAGTTCCAAACTCTAATACTAATTAAAAATAAATATGACAATCTAAGGTGGGGGTGAATTAGGTTTTACAATACAATACACAATTTTTGTAATTGAAACCAAATTCATAATCCAATACAAAGACACAAGTCCTCAACTAATAAATCAATCACGAATATAATAAAATGAAATAAGCAAAGTAAAGATGGCATCATGATTTTTATATGGTTCAACAACTAGCAACGCCTATTTCAAGACCTTTGCCCGGTCTTGAGAACTTGGACTCTCCACTAGAGTTATCATTTCTTGAGGTGAACTCTGGCCTTTATACCAACTCACTATCTGTGAATGTCATTTTTTTCGGTGAAGCCACACTTGTACGCCTTCGCTTCCAATCGAGCGAAGTAACCACTCCAATCGAGAGTTTTATATATCTTGCACTCCAAACAACCTTAGAGTGTTTTACAATGATGAGGAAAAGTAAAAATGAACAATTTTTGTCTCTTTATAATATCACTCAAGGGAGAACAAGAGTTTTAAATATTCGAAAGTTAAAGTATAAAACTTAGGGCCCCATTTGTTTTGAGATCAGGATCAGGATCACTTCGTTCAGAATTATTTTTTTCTTATAAAATTAATATTTATTATTTTATACTATTATTAAATTAAATTATTATTAAAAAATTAAATAGTTTTTTGAGCTTTAAATTATTGAAGTCTTAATTTTGATAAAAATATATTAGTTTATAAAAGTGGTTCACTAGTCTTGACCTTGACCTCTAACCAAACGGGTCCTAGAGCTTTTGGAGGCTAGTGGGCTATTGGGAACTTATTTTATAAGATAAGATTACTCAAAAATGTGTAAAAGTTATTTATAAACAACTCCCAAGTCCTTAAATACCTATTGATTAGAGCACTAGTTGTGGAGTTATACTCTGCCAAATTCAAACATTTGAACCATAAAGATTCGGGCATCTAAAAACTCCAGGGCCCATTTGGAATGAGGTCAAGGTCAAGGTCAAGGTCAAAGGGAGGGATAAAGTGTAAAACGCTAATATGGTCAAGTAAATCTTGTTTGGTTACTGATTTGGTTAGTAGATGATTAAATTTTTTTGTGGACAAAAATGCCCTCTGGTGAGTGCTGTTCACATACTACTGTTCATCTTCTTCACAAGACCCACGACGTCGCCAGTTGATCTCGCGCGGAGTTCGCCGGTCGCGGGGCGGAGGGGGGGGGGGGGGGGGGGGGGGCAAGATTATATAGTTAGGATTTCGGCTGAGGCGATCTGAGCCGTTGGATCGAAATTCGACGGTTCAGATGAACCGAAAATATTTTAGTCAAATTCTTATTATAATTTAAATAAATTAAATAATGTTAGTGTGGTCAAATTTTTGGTATTTGAAAGATAGTCTGGTCAGGGCGAGGCGACCCTCGCCCTGACCCCGTTCCAAACGACTCCCAAATGGTCAAATTTAACTAGCCATTAAAATTAATGTCACAGGTTCGGGTGTCTGATGATAAGTTTTGGGTGCTCGAAAAACATAGGTTTAGGAGTTTGACTAACACACCAGACATCTGAACTCTAAACATGAAAAGTTTAAAAGTTACACCTTCCAAAACTTTGGGCATCCGATCTTGCAGTTTGGACATTTGAAACTATTAGTAATTTTTAGAATTATTTTCTGCTATGTTTGAGTATGCGAACCCTAAATTTCAGGCATCCAAAGTTAACTAAAAAACTATTATTTTATTGTAACTTTAGTTTTTATGTTTGATATTATCTTTTTAAACTGACTAATAATGAGTCGGTGAGGATATTCTAAGGTAGATTAAGTGTTAGCCAAAACTTTAGGTCATAAATCCAATTAACAAATTTTTGATTCAACAAAATAAAAAAAAGATAAACCTAATGAGTCATCTCTTAAGTCTTCTTCAAATTACCTTTGTTTCTTCAAGTTATATCTATTGATCTATTATTATATTTATCTTTAATGATATTTTCATATTCATTTACATTTGAGATTTCTGAATGAAATTAAACTTCATTTTGGGTTAAATTTAACAACTAGCTCCATAATGTTCAAAAAATAAATTAAATACAAAATTTATTTATTATTAAAATTATAAAAATAACATATTTGTTCTCAAGAAAAAGTTGAAAGTAGTGGTTTCCAGATACATTATTTTATGGCCTATGCCGCCGTATTTCTTTGCATTTAATTAATTTTGATAAAATTTAAATAATGTATATGGGCCACTGGATACAAACTTGACATCAAATCGTAATTAAAATGTAATTAAAATTTGGATAGAGGTACATTAGATTGTCGATTAGTAAATAAAATATCTAAATCAAATCAAACACTATCTGATCACACGCTTGATGACCCTATAATGAACGACGATATTTTAATGTGATAGCATAATTAAACTTACATATCTAATCAAATTTGATGATTTTTTTAAGAACTAAATGTGAAATTTTGTTAAATTACATATTTTTTTAAAAAAATAAAAAATTACATATAATTTTTTTAATTTTTACCAAATTACATATTTCTTTTCGAAATGTAAAAAATTATATATAACTTCTTAAAATTTTATAAAATTATATATTTTTCTTCTGAATTTAAAAAATTATATATAATTCCTTAAAATTATATATTTCTTTTCCAAACTTAAAAATTATGTTTTTTTTATGTTTATTGGATATTTTATAAAAATCTTTGGTATAGATTTACAGTTAGAATAAGTAATATTTGAAAATATATATCGTTTGACATTTTTTAGATTGAAAAAAAATAGATCGAAGTAAAAAAAAATACCCTTGACCTAACTAGAGGAGGCTTTGTGGTTGGGATGTCATTGCAAAAAACTCTCTTTTATTCAATTGAAGAATTTTTATCTCGGATTAAATTTTTCAAATAATAATTTTACCTCTTCCATGGTTTAAACCCGTTTTGATTTATCTCCAATTAAATTTAATGTAAAATATAAAATAATAATATTGCCTTTGATATTATTTAAACTCATTTTCAACTTGATTTGAATTAGAACTGAAGCTCAATTTGTACTAGATTTGGGGTTTGATATGAAGTAGATTTAGAATTTGTTTTTGTTCGTTTTTTCCATTATGCCATCTTTAATCAAATTAGAGTTATTTTCATGTTTTACTTCAGCCTAAATGATGTTAAAAAAAATATATATATTCTTAAATATTCCTAATTTTAATGATAAATTTACATCTGAATATAATTTTGCAACATATCTATTAACTTGAAAAAAAATATGTTAAATTTTGAGGAAAAAAAATGCAAATCGATAAAAATTTCAAGGAGTTATCCAATTTTTAAATTTTAAGGAGAAATGTGAACTTTGAAAAGATTTTAAAATGTTATATCTAAATTTTATATTTCGAGGAGAAATATGCAATTTCGAATAATTTTTATGAGTTAGTTATATGAAATTATTTTTTTAAATATATTACAAAAACCCCTTTGGGAGTAAAATTTACCATTAAAATTAGGAAAATTTTGATAATATATCATTTGATATCTTTTAGTTTGAAGGGAAAAGTCGAAAATACCTCTAACCTAATTAAAAGAGGTTTTGATGGTTCAACTATCTTTGCAAAAAACTCTCTCATCCGGTTGGCATGATTTAAATATATTTCAATTTATCTTAGAATAAAATTTAACTCGAAATATAAAATAACAATTTTACCTATGACTTGATTTAAACTTGTTTCAGTTTGATCTTAATAAGAATTAGGATTCAATCTATACAAGATTTGGAGCTCAATTTGAATTAGATATATGATCTATTTTTACTCCTATATTCTATTATACCACCTTTAATCATTTCAGAGGTATTTTTGTTTTTTCATCTCAATCCAAATAATATCAGATGATATATATTTTTTGAGTATTTCTAATTCTAATGATAAAATTTCACCCCAATAAATTTTTGTAATATATCCAATTTCAAAAAAATATATATAATTTTTTGAGTTTAAGAAAAAAAGAATACAATTTGTTAAGATTTTAATGAATTATATGTAATTTTTTAAGTTTAAAAAATTACTTAATTTGATAAAAATTGTAAAAATTGTATATAATTTTTAAATTCGAAAAAAAATATAATTATACCACCTTTAATCTTTTCAAAAGTATTTTTGACTTTTCATCTCAATCAAAATAATGTCAATGATATATACTTTTTGAATATTTTCAATTATAATGATAAATTTTCACCCCAATAAATTTTGTAATATATCCAATGAAAAAAAAATATACATCCTTTTTGAGTTTGAAAAAAAAATATATACAATTTGGTAAGACTTTATAAATTATATGTAATTTTTTAATTTTTAAAAAAATTAATTTGATAAAATTTTAAAAAATTATATATAATTTTTAAATTTGAAAAAAATATGTAATTAACCAAATTCTAAAAATTTATATGTAATTTACCTTTTTTATCAGGAAAATTAACTGCCATTAATCCATTGGCAAAAGTGAGAAGGCTTACTTCTCCTACGTGGCACCCACGTGGCAAATGCCAGATGGCAGGTAACATTTCCACTCCTCACTTCTTACCCATTTGCTCCGCTCTGGTCGTTCCGTCAGCTCTCTCTTTTCTTCTGCTTCTCACCGACTCTCATCGCCACTGCCGCTTGATCTCGGAGCCCTAATTCCAATCCATCTCCGCGTCTTCACCGACTCCAGGACCCCTGCTACGAGGCCGATTGCAGCGGACGGCGGCGAGCGCTAGGGCTCATGGCACAGGGGTCCGGGGGCGGCGGGCACGGGGGCAGCTGGACGGAGGGGATGTCGGCGGACAACGTGAAGGGTCTGGTTTTGGCGCTGTCGTCGAGTTTCTTCATTGGTGCCAGTTTCATCGTCAAGAAGAAGGGCCTCAAGAAGGCCGGTGCGTCGGGCGTCCGTGCAGGTACTTGCTTTTAGATCCTGTTGGACTGTGCCGCTTTTATTCGAGATCTGTGGGTGGTTTGGTGTAATAGTCGGTGATGGATCCCAATTAGGGCTTTCAATCTGTTAAATTCAAGAAGGGGCTATTTGGTTGCATTGTCTGGTTGCTATATATGTATGGTACACGATTTTTTTGAGGTTTTTGAGTGAATGGAGCACTAATTTTAGTCAGGAGGATTGAGAATTGAAAAGGATGTGGGAAGATGGTTGCTGGGGTTCTTTAGTGAATGCAAATTTGACCGCAGTTTGCTGAAGATTGATAATACTTTTCTACAATCCATATTGTGACGAAATTTTGAAAAGAGTGTGGGGAAGTGGTTGCTGGAATTCTCTATTGAATTGGAGCACAGTTTATTGAAGATTGAGGTATCTTTTCACAATCCATGTTGTGGTGAAATCTTGAAAAGAGTGTGGGTAAGTGTGTACTGGGGTTCTTTATTATTGAGCGCAAATTTTAGCAGAGTTTGTTGAAGATTAGGGATACCTTTCTGCAATCCATATTTCTGTGAAATCTGGAGCATTTGTATCACATGGTTTATAGTTGTAATGTGATAGTAATATGAAGCATATGTAGTTGTTGTTCAAGTAGAAAAACTTCAATGCATGTTAATGTGGACAAGATTCTGGAGTATGATGTCCATTGTTCTGTGCGTCAAATTCTGCTGGATTCTTTGATTCTAGTGCTACACATTTGCTTGCATGATGTGCCATAATCGGTTTTGTTGTTGCTCTTGTTAATTTCAAGTATCTCTAGTGTTTCAGTGCCTTAACAGCAGCATTTTGACCTTATTATACGTTTGGGCTTAAGCAGGAGTTGGTGGCTATTCTTACCTATATGAGCCACTTTGGTGGGCGGGCATGATAACAAGTAAGATTCCTTGGTTCTTCAGTTAAAGAATTTTTAATGGGTTCAAATTGGACTTATGAATGCTTTGGCAACAGGATTTCGGATGGGAGTTATTGGGTCAATGCTGATTGATATTTCACAAATTTACTAATGAGTAATTTTCATTTATGTTGGAAATTTTTAAACCACTGATCTGCTTATGTTGTGATGATTTGGTTATAAAATTACGCTAATTTTTTAAAAGTCTCCCATATGCTTTCTTATCTTTCAAAATTTAAAAGGAAATCTAATGCCATCCTTGTATCATGGAATTATAGCATGTACAAACTGAAAATTTCACAAGCAAAAATACCTTAATTTCATACTAATGTATTACCTTGTTGGTGTGGACTTATTTAATAGTGATTGTGGGGGAAGTTGCCAATTTTGCGGCCTATGCATTTGCTCCAGCCATTTTGGTCACACCTCTTGGTGCACTAAGCATTATTATCAGGTATAACAATGTTCCATTTCATGTTATTCCTGTATGATTATCAACTAGTGCAAATATTTTAACAACATTCATCTTGCAGTGCGGTGCTTGCGCATGTTATTCTACGAGAAAGGTTGCACATTTTTGGTATTCTTGGTTGTGTACTTTGTGTTGTGGGATCAACAACAATTGTTCTTCACGCCCCTCAAGAGCGTGAGATTGAGTCTGTGGCAGAAGTATGGGATCTTGCTACTGAACCAGGTTTTGCCCAGTTCTTGTTTAAGGAGAAATTAATTGGCTTTTAGCATGCATTTGGTTTCTTTTTTAGTTTATTTTATATCTATTGCATCAAGTTTTACATTGTCTTTTTGCTCCCATGATCAAAGCTAATTCATCTTTTTTGGATTTTGCAGCTTTTCTTTTCTATGCAGCTATAGTAATTGCAGCAGTTTTCATACTTATATTCCATTTTATCCCCAAATATGGACAAACACATATTATGGTCTATATTGGTGTTTGCTCTCTTGTTGGTTCACTGTCGGTATGGCACCTTAACATGGGAAAACTTCTTTTATTTTATTTTGTTTATTTTTGTTTAGCATTTTTGACAGTGAATAAACTGCATTTTTTTGGCAGGTCATGAGTGTTAAAGCTCTTGGTATTGCACTAAAGTTGACATTTTCAGGAATGAATCAGCTAATATATCCACAAACTTGGGCATTTACAATATTTGTAGCTATGTGTGTAATTACCCAGATGAATTATCTAAACAAGGTATGTAATTCTACCAAGTTTTCTAGAATACTTCTGTTCTTGAACAATAAATTTTATTGCTTAGAAGACTAGCATCTGAAAATTTTATAATGTTCACTGTAATAATCTATAATAGGTCTATAATAAGTTGATCCTATTGTTTAACAATATTGAAAAATTGTCCCCATGAAATGAGTGTTAGGTGATTAAGAATTATCAAAATGGTGCACTTGTTATCTAAACATCATGAATCTTGATAGAAAGCATCTGGTGATGTCATGAGTTTCTAATATGGAATTAAATATTGAATCATGTAATATTAACTCTCAACTATTGATTACTGCAGGCAGTTGTGGACTTCTATGCTTAGCAATAGTTGGTGATACTATTATATATGCTTCAGACTAAGCAAGTTTTTTGCTCCTACAACTCTAAGAAAATAATCCAGGCTGAGCATTGGGTCTAGTGCCTCTGATCTTTCTTTCCTGGAATAATCTGAGATCCGACCTTTTGGATTTAACTTCTCAATTTTTTTGGGATTATATATATGGACGTTTGAAGGTCTTGCATGCCCCTTGATAACATGCTTTTCAAAAGCTTTATTTAGCTTCTGACCCTTCTGGATTAGGGGTTTCTAAATTCCAAACATCATTTGTATAATTTCATTTCTTATGGTTGCATTTCAACATTTACCATTGATTAGATGATATATGAGGCATCTTTCTAAACTGTTATTTCTTGAAGTCTGTTGTCTAGTTGGCTTTCATATGATTATACTGAAGAAGCAGAAATCCTTTTGAAGGGAACTGTTCAAGAACAGATTGAGCTCTTTCTACTTCAAGAACAAACACAAATTTCTCATTTTTATTCTTAGCTTAGTATAACACTAATTGTTGAGATCAGTGTTGAGACTGTACATGAACATAAGCATGTGTGATCTCTCGTAAGCATTCATCAAAATTTGAATAGACCTCATTTCATTATTGAAATCCAATGGAATGGACCTCAGAAATTCTAGAGTATGAGGTCCATGAGAATTGAATTTAGCAAAAATATTTTTAGGTTACTGTCCTTTGAGCACAACATCATTATGTTTAAGTTCTCTTTTTTCCAATGATTTGGAGAAATCAGTGATTTTTTCAGTGAATGCTGTTGAAATATATCAACCAATAAGTATTGAACAGATACTGAGGAAGAAGAGGACTTGTTAATGTTAAGAAATTGTACAACATTTATTCGCAGCTTATTCCTTTTCCTCTTAGAACTTCTAAAAACATTGACCCCTTTGCGCTAATCTCCCAAGTGAGAAGACTTGTGAGGTGTGATACATGTCCATGGTCAGCATTCAGAAATACAAGATCTCTGAGGCTTGTGAGGTCATCATGAAGTGTTCCACTTGATATTTTACTATTCACTATGTTATTTCTTTCATCTGATTTGGCACTTGTTCTTTAATTTTTTATTTTTCTCTCCTTACCTTCTACTCAGTTGTAGTCAAACTACCACTCTCAATTGCCTTCATTTGCATACCACCAATTTTAGAAGCTGTGTAGCAAGCTAAGTATGATGTCTGTTTGTTCTGCTTATGTATAAATGCTGACAATAAAACTTAAAACAAAATTATCTTGTAAATCTGATCTTAAATTCAGTGGACAAACCTGTCTGTCACAAACAAAAGTTAGCACATGGACACATAATTTGAGTTCGTGACCTCAATGTAAAGAACAAGTAGACCACAATCTCTTGTTTGGATGTTTACTAAAAGTGTGAAGATGGTATGGAGTGATCAGTAAAGATGTGTTTTTAAGTTTGTGTAGTGGATGCATATATGCTGGTAAAGTCAGTGTAGCCAATGTAGTTCTGGATTTCATCTGCTGAAAACACCAGATATGGGTAGTTCCGGTTAGAATTTAGAAAGGAAAAAAAAAGAGCAATCAGAGTTTTGCTATGTATGTATGTCTTCCCTTTTTTGAACGCATAAATGACAATCCTTGTTTTTCTTCTTTTTGCAGGCCCTTGATACATTTAATACAGCAGTTGTATCACCCATATACTATGTGATGTTTACATCACTAACCATTTTGGCTAGTGTAATCATGTTCAAGGTAAAAAATTGGGTCCACTTAGTATTTCTTCTTTTATTTGGCAATTATTACTTACTGCATATTTTGAGGATATACACCCTTCAACATCAAAAAGCTGGATATTAGAGGAACTTTGCATTTTTTTTAAAGCCAATGCATGTGGAACTTGAGAAATCACCTTTCATTCTTGTAACTACTCAAGATTTGGATTCTTTTGCATGCTCTAAATCTACATGATTAGGTATAACCATTACTTTGTTTTTCTACCAAAAAAAATGAATGTTACCTTCATAAGCCAAATGGCTCTAGATGTTAATTTTAATAATGATTCAGTTGATTGTCATTTTTCGTCATGTTCTAGTTCTTATTATCATTATTTCTTTGTATGATCATGGTTATGAAGAAATGACATTCTTAATCAGCTAAATGGTTGTTCTGAGTTTCATGCATAAGCTTGGATTTTTTTTAAGTGACTTTGGTCCATCTGGTCTGTTCGATGACAGTTCATTATAGTCCTCATTAGCATAAGCTTGGACTAGTGCTTTAGCATGTTTTTACAGAGACTTATTATGGAATGTCATACCTCCTACAGGACTGGGATCGGCAAAATCCAACTCAAATTGTTACAGAGATGTGTGGCTTTGTGACAATTCTTGGTGGGACTTTTCTTCTTCACAGGACCAAGGACATGGCTGATGGTATCTTTTCATCATGTCTGAAATATATATCTAGGATCATTGTATTCTAGTTTTGTAGCAACACTGAAAAATATTGGAATGGCCACTTGGCTTTGCAGGTCCTATACAATCTCACTTGCGTTTGTTGAAGCATGCAAATGAGGATGGATTCTCTGACGATGGCATTCCTCTTAGGCACCAGGAATCATTCCGCTCTGAAGGCATTCCTCTCAGGCACCAAGAATCATTCCATTCTCCATGATATCACCTTTGTGTGATCTCTACCCTATTTTACGTTTAGAGGGGTGGGGGTGGGGGTGGGGTGCACTTCTTTCTGTTTCTCTTGTACTTGTGAATGATCAGAGCAGAAATCGGCAAAGATGTTTTTCTGGTGGCCCCAAGGAAGCAACAAGTCTAGCCCCCCTGTTAATCAGGCATTATTGAAGAAAATCACGCTGAGTTTCATTCATTTTCTCGTTCATGTTTTGTATTGAAATGTACACATTTTAGTCTCTACTCAGGACTTCTCTGCATCTTTTGATCTTGTAAATAGAGGAAGGGGAGTATATTCAAATCAAGAGTTGGTTAAAAACAGTGGAAAGCATGGGAGGTAGGTCGTGGCCTTGCTGTGGAACTGCTCGCAAGGCATTCATGACATTCTTGTTTAGAGAAGAATACAAGAATTATCATTCTTTACTTGTTCCATATTATAAGTGCCGTTGTTGTCGAGGCAGAGAATATCATTAAGGAAAAATTTTCAAAACTACCTTGCGCATTTTCCAAATTCCTGAAAATTTTTCAAAATTTTGAAATTTCTAATATTCGTTATCACCATTAAATTTGCACGGTGAGTTTGGCTCGATACCTAAAAATTGAATATTGTGATAAAAAAAAATAGATATTTTTTGTTCAGATGTAATTAGTTTTGATTATAATACTTAACTTTCAGCTATATATATTTATTTTTAATTATTTTATTTCAGTTCTACTCTTATAATTTAAAAAAAACGATAACAAAAATGATTGACTCTAAAAACAAATCATGTTCTTATCCATGCAATGGGACTAAAATGGGAATTTTAAAATGAGAGGGGGTTTTCAAGAATTTGGAAAAATTTTTGCCAACTTTTCTTGCCATCAAACATGTGCGTACTATGTATTTATGCAAAGAAATATATCATGAAAGTAAATTTGAGAAGCACAAACATAAACATAGTACATATTCGTCATTTTTATTTGTAATAATCGGCTGATATATGATGAGCCAATCACTCAAAACTCTCTTCATCAAAAGCAAGGATTTGGAACCAGATAAAGATTGGTTTTCATCTGCGTGGACAGTCCAACAACTTCAGTCATGTCTACATCTTTTGCTACCATGCCTTTAGGCAATTGCAGGAGAAATTCTCTGACTTACACTGAATTGAGTGTGTGAGAAATATTGTCCTTGTAAATGTACAAAGCTACCCAAAAATCTCTTTGGCTGGAATTCCTTCACTGTCTCCCAGAACTGAGGGTCCCTCGCAATCGCCCAAGCGTTGGCCATTACTATGGTTTGCTTAGGTACTTCATAACCTCCAATTTCGCAGCTCTCCTAGGAAGCAAGAACAGCGTTAGAATGTGAATCCACATGACCTCTTTTAAGTACAACATTTAAGTAGCTCATCGTACTTAAATCCTTCTCTTCAACCGTCGATTTGCCGCATGCGATTGATCTTACCCCATCTTGAAGCTTCTTCATCACTTGAGGATTCTTAATAAGCTCTGCCATACTCTATTCTAGGACTATGTATGGTGTACCGCTTGCAGTAAGCATGTCTCGCTCAAAATTTTACAAAATTCGGAAGAGATTAGCACATAGTTTTTCTAAAAAAATTAACTATCATAAATTCCTACGACAGAGTTTGTTATTGACTACTTCGAACCAAATATTTTTTTAGATTTGATATTAGATAAGACAGAGATTCTCTGGTCACTTGAAGAAATATATTTTCCTTCTAATTTTTAAAATATGCGCCAAATTAGTTGCCAATAAAAGAGCTCTTATGAAGTTCTCTGGTAAGGAACAAGTCCGTGTTAGGATCCTTTTGCAGTACAAACAAGATATCCACATAAATCACTATCCTCTCTGCATGTTTCTCCTCTTTTCTATTTATGTGGTCGTTGAACATCTTATCCAATATATCATTCCACTTTTTCGCATGCCTTTAGCCCTCTCATCAAAGCCGGACAAAGAAGAACTCAGCCATCGAAGAGAAGGGAAGTAATCTTCAATACGGAAGCCATTGAGAATCCACGAAAGCTCATCTATCATCTCCCTAATCATCTTGTTAATTCCTCTCTCCTTCTCCTCGGACCTTGCCCAATATCACAAAGTGTAGAAGATGTATGAGATTTAGAATTCAATAACTCGCTACACACCCTAATGAGCGTGTTGTACATTTATTTATAATATTGTAATTATCTAGATATAAAATGTACATTTGGTTTTACAAATTAGAATAATATCTTTTCAATTGAAGAAATATCCATCTTCTATGTGATTATAAAATATTTTTATGATATAATTGATTTCCTTGTTGGTCTTCCATAATATCCACTCTCAAGCATAATGTGGTGAAAATCAAGTTGAGTTATCACATAAATTGAAAAATTGTTTGGAAAGCAATTTGTTTTAGTTATAATATCATGTGCAATAAATTAGTTGCATATCACATAATTACACAAATATAGTCCATTATATCAGTGAAAGACTTATATTTCATTAATTTAGACTTTTGAGATAGTTTGGTGTTTAGCTCACTATATTGAGTCGCACGATAAAATTGATTGAGTAAAAAAATTCTTAATTAAGAGTGATAAAAAATTAATGTAGTTAGATCACATCTAAAGAAAAAAATTATTATGGTATTAGATATAATGAATTAGTCTCATATTAAATAAGTGGACAAACAAAGTTAGTAAAAAGACCTATATCCCATTGTTTAGACTTTTAGAATAGTTTAGTGATCGATCCACTATATTTATCCGATTTAACACTCTTCCGCCTCTTTGAGCATGTTTCTCTTTGATAGTTAAACTCAATGTGTATGGTGCGAGAATATAAGATTAGATTAGTGATCAAATAGGTTGTGTTAAAATTATTATAAAAAAAGAGTAAGTGGTTGTTTTGGATAGTGACCAAGCTCTTGGAGAAGTAATTACATCCAACATAGATCAACAATAGTTACTGCAAGAGTTCGATATTTAGCCTCTGTGCTTAAATAAGTCATTATAGATTATTTGTGTGAGGCCCAAAAAATAAAATTGTTGCCAAGAAAGATACAACTTTCTAACATTGAGTGGCAATTATATAGACAACCAACCCAATTGACATCATTGTAAATAGTAATATATGAAAGAGGGGATTCATGAAATTGAAGACCACACCTTAAGGTGCCTTTAAGATAGCATAGGATATGCTTGATGGTCTCTAAGTAAATACTGGCAGGAGTCTGCATAAATTGACAAACTTGGTTGACAACATATGAGATATCGAGTCAGGTTATGGTAAGATCACTATAACATTTTGGGTTTTTCGTAGTGCTAATAATATAATGCCAGATTAAGCACCAAAAATATATTACCATAGCAATGTTTAATCTAACACTGACATTAATACAGGTCATTGGCAGCACTAACAATATTAGTGCCGCCAATGAGCTTAAATTGCTAGTGCTAATACTATTAGAACCGATAATAGCCCGGTGCTAGCTTGGTAGCGTCAACATTGACCTATTAAAACCTAACTTCGGATCTCTCTTTTATTCCTTCTCAACCGAGATTGAGAAACCTAGATTTATGCGTGGTGCCCTCTAGCTCTAGTTTCGGCTAGCCTCTTGCTCGAGCTCCACCTTGTTTGCCAACCTCTAGCTTCACCTTTGCCAACCTCTTGGCTCCAACTCTAGCTCTAGCTTCAGCTTCAACAGCACTACCACAGAAGCTCGCTGCCTCTAACAGCCCCGCCACTAACCTTGCTGCTTATATAAGACTTAACATGTATTTTTCATATTACCAATGTCAAAACACTTGAAAAATGGAAGAATCTAAATAACAAGTGTTATTTCATATTGAAGCAACTTGTTATTGCTTTTACCTTTTTTATTGTGGTCCAAAATGAATGCTTGTACTAATCAATAGAACCTTATTATCATGTTAGATTAGAATTTCATATGCATTATTATCTATATTTACTATTATTTATTGTTCTGTTGACTTATTTGACTGATATTGTTTCTGATTTTATTACATTTCAAGAGATTTGATTGGTGTACTACTCTTTGAAATTTGCTACATCACTTACTCTCTTCGTATATGTAAGTATTTTCTATATATTTGATTTTTGTTTATCATGCACTTATCTTATGACATTATTTTACTTTTTTTTAACGTGTTCTCCATTTGCAAATTAGCATGGACCGTAAAGGAAAAATGTGATATATAAGACACATGGTGGAGGGATTACAGGACGCGGAGACTATGGAGGAGTATTTGAAATGAGTGAAGATTCCAATGGAAACTCTATTGGCGATAGCGACGACTCCGCCCCTCCATAGCAAATAGATTAGGAGCCACATCCTAATAGTGATGAAGATATACAACTCATTACTTTATCTCCTTCGTATTTAACTTGATTCAATATTTCTAATAATATAAATTAATTTCTCATTTTATGTGATTTACAGCTCCTTTCGTAGCTTTCACTAGTAGGACTGGTTGTGGCCCCGACAAACCTATGGGAGTTTGGAGTATCGAGGGATTCAGATTACTATTCAATATTAACCGTCACCACCAAGTCATTGGAAAGAATTTGGCATGGCTCTCAAACTAATTAGAATTTTTTGCAAAAGATAAAAATAAGTTACTAATGACCTATATTGACTATGAGCTATGCCCTAAGAAAACAAGAAATAAATCTAGACAGATATAAAGTTAATATTTGCATATATTATGCTTTCTCACATAATTATATTTAGAATATTTTGTAACTTTCTAATTTTTCTAATATCTTTGTATTTAGGCCAATATAAATTTAGAGGACATCAAAAAAAATGGTGTCATGTAGACCCTTGGCAAGTGTTGGCAAGATTAAAAGGCGAACGTAAAGAAGAAACACTGGTGCCATACAAGAACAATCCACTAAGATTTGTAATTTGTCTAGATCCAAGGATAGAAGAAGATCAGTAGCACATTCTAGTCAGATATTGATAGACAAGAGATGCCCGAATATTGCTCTAAGCCATTAATTATTGGGATATTAATAGTTTTTATCAATAATACTATTTATTATCATAACAATTTTATAATTTTCCTTTAAGATTTGAGTTGGAGAAAAAGAAGATATCAAAGACATCAGACGATGAGTCACTTCCTTGGACGTAAGGGGTATGTCGATTTGAGGGCTGAGGTATACTCTTTAACTTATAATCAGAAGTTTGATCACTTTATTCTGTATATTTGACTCATTATGAATTATATTACTTGCAACTTGAGACGTCCAATGGACTTGAACTTTCTAGGTTGGTTGTTTTCCTCTCGTCCTATACCAAGAAGGACAAACATCTTATCGACATAATATCCGCAACCATCATAAATGAGTATTAAAATTAATTTTTGACAATATATGTTCTAATGAAGTAATGTTCATATTTTTATTGATCATATTAAAGGAGAAAAATACTTAATTGGGACAATCTCAGTCAGAGAACTCTCTTTCAGATATGGTCGTCTATAATGCAATCCAAGATCATGTATTTGGTCTTAACAGATATGACTGGGTGCAGATATTTGGTATGATGCTAACTCCTAGAACTATCTCTAGATCCTTCTGCAGATCCTCGCAAGCTGAGTAACCTTAGTATACATAAAGTCAGGTGCAGGCGATGATCCAAGTGAAGGTTCCTACAACAATGGCAAGATTGAGGGAGGAGTTATTTAATCAATTCCCTCATATAGTTTCTCGAGCTACCCCACAATATGAGGTATGAATCAAATTTTGCTAATTGTAGTATACATGGAATAATTATTTGTAATGTTAATACATGTTTACGATGAGAAATTATATTACTAGGTTAGTTCAAAAGAGACTCCTTCCACTTGTTAGCCTACTAAGGTACAAATGAATTTAAAAATTTATTACATATGTTGAACATTTTTTGTTTATGAACACGGGTAAAGTAAAGAGAGCAGGGACTTAAGTGAGAGGATAGTGACTTAGGTATGGAGACATATGATTTGGACATTATTCCTGGACATGGGCATTGGAGGTGGGGAAGGTGGGTGGACTTGTTAATAGATATATATATTATTACTTATACAAATTTTAAATTTTTATTTGTATTCACATAAACCTAATCAAGGAGACCATCTACAAGTCAATAACTAGGAGCACTAGAGGCAGATATGGGCATGAAGTGATATTATTATTATGTTTTGGATGAATTGTGTTGTATAATAATTTTATCTTTTGTTGTTAAACTTCTAATTGAAGAATATGAATTGTATTTAGAGATTATATTTGTATATTTTGATTTGTATTTTACATATTAATTGTATTGTTTAGAAATTAAAATGTATTCATAATATATTTGTGTTGTATATGAGTAAGGGGTGCGGATTGGTGTACTATGTTAATCAGCCATTCGTGGCGCAAAAAAAATAAAAAAGCGTCACTAATAGCTAATGCCATTAGCGGCGCTACTATTTAGCACCACGAATGACTGTATTTATGGTGCCAAAATACCTTATTAGTGGCATTTAAATTAATACTCCACTTGTTGGAGGAGTCCAAAGAGTGCCGAAATAGAATAATATAGTGAGTCGAACACCAAACCATCCCAAAAGCTCAAGATCATCGGATATGAGTCTTTTTCACTATATCTATTGGACTCTATATCTCCAATATCTGATGTGAGACTAATTCATCACACTTGACATTATAACAATCTCCCCCTTCAGGTGTGATTTGACTACATCAATTTAACACTCTTAATTAAGAACTCTTTTACTCGATCACTTCCACCGTGCGACTTATGTCCTCGCATCGGCCTTTAATGCCCGCGCCCTTACCGGCCTTGCACTTGCGCCCTCGCACCAGCCTCTGGTGCCCGCGCACACGCCCTCTCTTCGGCCTCACGCCGACCTCGCACCAGCGCCCGAGCCCTTGGGCTAGCGCCCGCTCCCTTTTGCCTGATCTTTGTCATGAAACTAACATGTGACTCAATTCAGTCGCATTATCGCGGTAATTTTGATCTTAAGAGTTTGCACAACTTCGAACCTGAAACTCTGATACCACTTGTTGTGATTCACAGTGGAAGGTTCACGAATCACCTTGTTCTCAAATAACATAAGAAACGAGAAGTAATACAAGATAAAAGAAAATAACAAGATAAGGCAGCAAGAGATCCACTATCTAAAGAAAAGGCTTTTACAAGAGTATATAGGAAAGACTTCATTCTTTCTTACTCAACTAAACTATTTCACCAAGCCTCGGCAACACCTCCACCTTCAGAGAGAATATTCAAGAGAACACCACGAGAAAGCACCACGAGAGACCACCGAGAAGTACTAGAAAGACCCACACACAAGAATTGATAGTCTCTCTTTTTCTCTTCTCTCTATTCTCTCTATTCCTCTATCTCTATTTCTCTCTGGTTCAACCTCAATACTACACCATACCTAAGCCCTATGTATTATAATATATTTATAGACCCTTATTGAGTCTAAGGTTTACTTAATTATAACTCCTAATATTACAAATCAATCATAAATCTAAATCCAACTTTGCATTCCTACTTTAACTCAAACTCTAATTCGAGTTCGAGATACCTAAAACTCAACAATCTCCACCTTGGCTTGAACTCAGGCGTGCCACCATCATGAATCTTTAGCATCATCTCTCATCCAGCCTCTGCCCCTTGGCTACTAGCTTATTCAGCTAATTGCAAGACGCGAACTCGAGCCAATCTTGAATTTGCTCTTCATGCCTACAGTCTTGTACTTTTGGAAACTTTTTGGATGATCTGTGTCTGCTGTTGTAGTAAAAGTAATTCGAAGAGAACGTTTATCTCCCATCAAATTACTTTGAGTATCATGCTTCCTCTTCACTACTATAGCCATCAGAACTCCACCTGCAATGGTGTTTCCTATTAATCGATAAACATTGTCGCACTTCTCACCTTTCATCAGGATTCTAATACCACGTGTTACCCTTATGATTCCATCTTTTGCTGAATAATTACAGCTTTTTGAGTCCAGTACACCAAGTGAAATTAAATTCTTTCGCATCTTGGGGACATGCCTCACCCCAGTAAGAGTATGAATCGCTCCATCAAACATCTGGATTTTGATTGTTCCCACACCGGCGATCTCACAGGCTGAATTATCCCCAACCAAACAATACTTTTTTTTTTATTATCTTCATAAGAAGTAAACCAATTCTTCCTAGAGCAAATATGATAAGAACTACCAGAATCTAAAATCCACTTACCAGAAATGCCAATTTCTGCGGATACTGCAAGAACATCTCCATCTGCACTATTCTCAAAAGTATCATCTACTATTACCGTCGCCATATTAGAGGACACTATCTTCCCACGTTCAGGGCAATACCGTCTAATGTGGCAATACTTCTTACATGAATAACATTGTACTTTCGCCTTCAATTTTGATTTGGATCGTTGCTTACTTTCTCCATGTTCTCTTAATCTTCCTCTTTCTTGAGTCACAAATTTTTCACCAAACTTCACATTAATATTAGAGTTTCTAGAGGCATTTTTTAGCACTGTGAATATCTACGGAACTACTTAACACGGTGCTTTGTTAGTGTCATAAATTAGCACTGCTAATAATTTTTTGAGGGTAATTTTAGCTATAACGGCACTAAATTAGTATCGAAACTACTTATGATTGTTATAGTGGATATTGGAGAGATTCCATGAAGCTATACTAAAAAGTAGAATTTGAGAGCGGAGACTCATCCAAAGTAGAAGTCTTAGATACTGACACAACTTAGAGTGGAGAGAGACTTTGCACCAAGCATGGAAGCATGCTCCAAAAGATTAGATATATATTTGGATTGTGTGAGTGATAAAGAAGTAAAGGTGTAAAAAACTTCAATCCCAAGGAAAAATATAGTGGCCCCAAGTCTTTCATTTCAACGTAAGAAGCCCAGTGTACAATAAGAGAGGTAATAACAGTGTAATCAAATCTAATAATAATAATATCATCCATATATAGTAGAAGATATATAGAGTTTTTGGTACCATGACAGATGAATGATGAATTTGTATGACTACAAAAAAAGTCATGTTCAAATATTACTTTGCTAAACTAATGGAACCACAAGCGGGCTTACTTATGCAAAGATGATGAACATGATGAGAGAAACAAGACCAACAAATCTTGAAGGTTGAGATCACCATGCAAGGATGCATTACAAATGTCAAGCTATCATAACGACCAATAAGAGCAACATGCAATGATAAAATAATATGAATTATTGAAGTCTTTACCATTGGACTAAAAGTTTTATTGAAGTCAATGCCTTATTATTAATAAAAAACTTTAGCAGACAACCTCATCTTATAATATTCAAAAGTGCCATCAAATTTTCATTTGATCTTATAAATATATTTGTATCCAATAATGCTGATACCTTATTTGTGAGGAGCAAGAATCTACATCTAATTGCAAAGAAAAGCATAGCCAACCATCAATAACTTTCTTTTTTAGTTAAATAATAGCAAGTGGGATCTTGTGGAGAGTTGGATGATAATAATGAATAACAAAAAGAAGATATTGAATGTTTTATTGTATATCATATTTTGATGCGAGCAATCATATGATGATCGGAAGCTTGGATTGAGTCAATAGATTGAGAAATAATTAGTGGATTTGGAATAGGTGTTGAGTAGTTTTGCATAATTTTAGTCTTGTATTGGTGCTATGATGGAGTTCATGTCAATTCTTTGATTAGGACTTTGTTGAATACTTTGAGAGGTAGAGGTGCTGTTTAGAATAGCCAAATAAAATACACATGTGAGTAAAAATAGAGGTGAAGATAATGGAGGTGGAGAAATATAGGTGCATGCAAAAGAAAAAGTGTTTCATAAAAAATGACATCGAGGGACAAGTAAATATTTTCATTAGTTGGATTAAGGCATTTGTATCTCTTATATTGCACTCTATAACCAAGGCACACACATTGACGAGTTTCAAATTCAAGTTTGACTTTATTGCAAGAGACCATATATGGATAACAAGCACATCCAAATTCTCCTAAATGAGAAAAATTTGAGTGCCTCCCAAATAACGTTTTATAAGGAGATTGACTCCTAAGAATTGAAGTAGATAAGCTATTTATAAGATAAATAATTGTTTGAAAAGTTTCAACTCGATAGAATTTGGGCAAACATGCTTGATCAAGTAAAAGAAGTCTCATTTCACAACATGTTTGTGCTTTCTCTTAGAGTTAATTTTGTTAGAGAGATAAGGGCAAAAAGTACAATGGAAGATAGTGTTGAAGTTCAAGAAGGTGAAATCCTGAAAAACCACCTAGGAGGGGAAATTAGGTTTTGTAAATAAAAGACCATTTTGAAGAAATCAAATCTCCAATATAATTCACCAAAATAATTAATTACACACAATTTTCAATCAAACTACAAATGTAAATGAAGGAAAAAATAAATACACCGTGAATTTTCATGGTTTGGAGACCAACTATTCTTACTCAATAGCTCTTACCTCACTCTTGAGAATTTTAATCATTCCACTAGTGATATAGTTTTTTGAGATGAAGTTAAGTCTTTACATTAATTTGCAATTTGTAAATGCCGCTTTCTTTAGGAGAAGCTATGATCGTCGCTTTTTTAGGGTGAAGCTACACCTTTACTGTTGATCTTGCTTAAACCAACAAGATCTACTCCACAACAATCGATTTTTAGTCATACTCTTAACAACCCATGAGTGTCTACAAGTGAACTCTTAACAACCCATGAGTGTTTACAAGTGGAAAAAGGATAAAGGATGACATAATTTAAACTCACTACAAGTTCTCTAAAAAAAAAGGACAATGACTAGAAGATTTGATATGAAATTGATAGTTTAAAGCATTTTTGAGCTAGTAAGCTTAGAGAACTTGGGTCTCTTCTCTATAAAGAATGTGAAGTAGTAAAAATTTATGTAGAAAAGTCCAACCATGTCTATTTAAACCTTATGGGTCGAAATTAACCATTGGAAGTGTAATTCTGCAACTAGCTTCACTCTAATAATAAAAAAACTAGCTATTAGTCGCATAAAAATTGCGAATAGGTAGATTGCTTATAACAAACATTTGACCACTTTGGGTGAATTAGAACTGGCAAATCCGCTTAGTCGGTTGTCTGGTTATTCAACCAGTCATCCAATTTTTGCAAAAGAATTTTATTAAGTGTTTTCTAATGTGACAAATATTCTAAACAAATAATATCAAAGATAAATTTTTGACTTGACTAAAATAAATAAAAATCTAAACCTATGAATTTGGAGTTGGTCTCGCATCTTGAATATTTTTTGATCTCCCAATTTGATCTTTAAACTTCACCTCCAAATTATCATCCTCTTTATCTTTGAGTCATCATATTCAAACTTTAATCTTGAGAACAAGTCCTTCACGAGGTTGGATGATTATTATAAATCCTGAAGCATATCACAACTTTAAGAAACCCGTTAAATACTAGTTTGATTATTATCAAAATTTAAAGGTCAATAGAGTGAAGCAAATACTTTATTGGTATACTTATTGTCACCATCAGTCTAAAAAGCCATGATATTAGCAAATGAAATATTCTCAATCATTCTTTTAAAATAGATAAAATAAGAGAATATCTCACTGTTGCAATGTAGCACATAAAGTCAAAAAATCAGGAGAAATTATCCATAAGAATCATGTAAAAGCGATAACTACCGTTTGATAAAATTGGGGTTGGCCCCAAACATCAAAATGAATTAACTCAAGAGCATGAGAATAATATAAATAGGAAAGTCCAAATGGTAAATTTGAACTTTTTCAGCTATACAATTTGGACATGTGATTTATTTGAAGAGTATTATTAACAATAATGTATATATTTTTAGCAGTCAACAGGTGACTTTATGATGTGGATGTCTAAGTCACATGTGCGAAACATCACTATTTACTTTGACATCAACAAATACTTGTGGAGAAGGTGTTGAATTAAGAAATGAGTCGGAAGAAATAGGGTATAATCTACTCTTATTGGCCTTTAAATCTGATATAAGAGTGCATATAGTGAGTGCTACTGATATAAGAAATCATAATATGAGAGTCATTAGGAAATTGAATATGATGAATATCCTTATAAGGAGTGTTTTTTTCTAGCTACTGAGCATCTGCATCATGTGATTTGTGGCACCCATATCAAGATACCACTGTTGATCAAAACAGCCTATGCTTAAGGTTGAACAAAATTAAGAAAGTTCAATAGGTTGAAAATTTTGATTAAATATGTGATCATACTGGAGTGCATTATGGCCATGATGATTGTATATTTGGTAGATTATAATGCAGTGATCTAAATTGTCATGATGAAAGCCAAGAATACTAGCAATCAAGATAGATGATGGAGAAATTTTGTGTCAATGGCGACCTGACTATTGGAGCAACTACCATTGTGTCCTCATCCATGATCATGATTTCTTTGAGAAAAGAATGCAATATTTGTAGATGAAAAAAAGCAAGATTGCTTATTCCAAACGAGTCTCACTTTGAAGAAGAGAACAAAGCTTTGAGAGGGTAGCAAGTTCAAAATGAATTGTAAGAGCCATGACTAATGATTCATGCTTAGGATCCAATGCTATTAGCGTGCAAAGAATAATATTTGTGTCAGTAATAAATTATTAAATAGCATCGAGAGCATTTGCAATAGACTTGACATGTGATAAATAATTTAAAATTGAAAGAGATACCTTACAAATAGTTTATAATTGGGATTGTAATTGCATTATTTGTGTTATAGATTGTCAAAAATGGGATGCTTGGAGAGCTAAATATACTTCATGAGATGTCTCAGCTCAATGACTTGATGGAGGATGAATTTCAAAAAGATGGTGTCGATACATCCTAATAGCATATGATCCACGTGCATCCCAATGACATAATCTAGGTTGATTCAATTTTGTTATTTGATTGAAATTTTGATTAAATTTAAGATCACACTAGAGTGTATTATGGCCATGACGATTATATATTTGGCAGACTGTAATGCAACGATCTGAATCGTTAGGATGAAAACCAAAAATACTAACAATCTTGATTATTGGAGTGATGGCCATTGTAGCCTTGTTTATGACCATGATTTCTTTGAGCAAAGAATGCAAATTTTTCAAATAAATTAAGTAAGTTTGCTTATTCCAAATGAGTCTCAAATTGAAGAAGAGAATAAAGTTCCAAAAAGGTAGGAAGTTCAAAATGAATCACAAGAGCCGTGACCAATAATTCATACTTAGGATCCAATCTAACAAGTGTACAAAGAACAATATTTGTGTCAGCAATAGATTATTAAATAGCATTGAGAGCATATACAATAGACTTCACACATGACAAATAATCTAAAATTGAAGGAGATACCTTACAAATAATTTGTAAGTGTTGTGAGATGTCTCAACCTAATGACTTTATGGAGGATGGATTCTAAAAGGGTGGCATTGTTATATCCTAATAGCATATCATCCACATGCATCCCAATGACACAAGCCAGGTTGATGATCATGGTAGATTCACTTTTTGTTATTTGAAGTGGAAGTATATTTTGGTGAAGTAAGATAAAAATCAACATATTTAAATAGATCTTGTTCACGAAAAATGGAAAGAATTGATTATACAAAAATAGGTAATTTTGATGATCAAATTTGATGGAGATAATTTAAATAAATTTAAGAATAAGATTAAATGGAGTAGAAGAAATAGTAAAAAAAGGAGAGATAATTTGAGAAAAAAAAGGTAAAGTCATGATAATGAGAATATGTAAAATTGCGATGATCAATGATCATCCTTTGATACCATGTAGAAAATATAAAATATATATGATATAATGACTTGATGCACATTATAATGAGCAGATTGAACATCAATTTATCATATTATAATTATCTAAAAAATATAAAATATATAGGCATATTTTATAATTAATAAAATATTTATCTTCAAAAAAAACTATGAATATGTTTTAATGTAATTAATTTTTTATTAAATATAATATGATTTATTTTTTTGTCAATTATATATAACTCCTTGAAATCTTACTAAATTATATATTTCTTTCTCAAACAAAAAAATTACATATAATTCCTTAAAATCTTTTCAAATTGCACATTTCTCTTTTGAAACTTGAAATTTTCATATGATGCCTTGAAATCTTTCCAATTACATATTTCTCCTCTAAGTTTAAAAAATTATATATTTTTTCTTGGGTTAATGGATATATTAAAAAATATTTTTGGATATAATTTTATTTTTAAAATCAATAATAGTTGAAAATATATATTGTTTGATGTTCTTTAGGCTACAATGAAAGGACAAAATACCCTTGATTAGTTGAAGATTAGCATAATGGAAACAAAAGAAAAATAAATTTCGTATCTAGTTTATATCAAACCCTAGATTTGACCTACATTGAGCCCTACATCTAATTAAAATTAGACTAAAATAGGTTTGAAGTAGGTAAAAGATAAAATTATCATTTCACATATCAGATTTAAATTTAATCCAAAATGAGACTGAAATATGTTTAAACTAGAGCATAGGAAAAATCATGCTTTGAAAATTTGGTCGAAATGTTTTGGTCAATTTTGTTTCGCTTTTACTTGTATAAAGCCTGGCCCCTGTGCTCGTGCGCTCACATCGGCATCTCGCGCTCGTACTTGCATGCTTGCACTAGCCTCACGCCTGTGCTCGCACTCTCGCCAGCCTGACCCTCGTGTCCGCGTGCTCGCGCCGGCCTCTGGTGCTTGCACTTGTACGCTTGTGTTGGCCTCATACTCGCACTCGTGCCCTCATCGGCTTAGCTCCCGCGATTACTCCCTTGCACCAGCCTTTGGTGCTCGCACGCGTGCTAGCGCCCTCACTAGCCTAGCTCTCGTGCTTGTGCTAGCCTGGCACCTGGGCCCTCGTCGGCCTCGCGCCCACCTTTGCGCCCTCGCTCTGACCTCTAGTGCTCGCACTTGCGCGCTCGCGCCAGCTTCACACCCGTGCTCGCGTCCTCACCAGCCTGGCTCCCACGCCCACGAGCTCACGTCGGCCTCTGGCGCTTGCACTGGCCTCACGCCCACATTCGCCCCTCGTATCGGCCTCTGGTGCCCGCATCCATGTGCTCGTGCTAGCGCCCTCGCCAATCTCGCGTCCTCACTGGCCTGGCGCCCGCACCGGCATGCTTGTGCCAGTCTTGCACCCACGCCTTGACTGGCCTCGCACTTATGCCTGCGCTTGTGTCAACTTGGCACCCATGCTGGCCGTGCCACCCCACCGCGTCGACCAACCCTATGCTGCCTCCACTCCCATGGAGAAAGAAAGAAGAAAAAAAAATTTAACATTAAAAAATAATAAATTTTTGAGGGGTTAAATTACAAAATTACAAAGGATATAAAAAAATTTTTGGTAAAAATTTTGATTAAAATTTGAAAGCATTTGTTAATAAATTTGTAAGAAAAATATACTTTTTAAATTATTTAAAAATTTAGGGCTTATGTGAAAATTAGGTAGTAAACCAATAATTTTAAAATGAATAAGGTTATTATTTCTATTTTATACCTTTGATGTATGATTATATTTAGAACCGTAACCACGAGATTGTGTAGAGCTAGTTATTTTTCCTCGTATGCCTACAAATGATCGTTCTGATCGTCAAGCTGCTGAATTTGTAATTTCACACCCAAATGTTCCAAACTTAACTGATGATGATGATGATGATGATTAATTGTATTATGTTATAATTAATAGATTATGTATATGTCAAGTATATTTTAATGATAAGTTAAATTTGCTTATGTTAATTTTTAACTCATAAATATTCATATTATTTCCTGTGTATTTTTTATTTTTTATATAATAATATATAAAAATAGATTATACAAGTGATTAACTATCAAAATTAATTTAAATTAATTAAAATAATATTTAATCTTATGGTAAAATTAGTTATAATTTTTTTTAAAATTAATTTTAAAAATTTTATCATTTTTCTAATTAAAAGTCAAATTATAATCAAAATATAGTCAAACTCTGGTCAACACATAATTAATAAGTAAAAAAAATATTTTGGCCGAAACTAAAATGAGAATTGTTTCGGCCGAAATGATCGAAACAGCTGAAACGTATCAGTTTTTTTGGGTACCGAAACCAAAACTCAAAACCTTGGGAAAAATAATTATTTTACTTTTAGAGTTAAAAGTTAATATGAGATAAACCTCTCAATTGAATGAGAGAAATTTTTTTTTATAATAATAAACTAACCATTAAAGTCTTCTTTAACCAAATCGGTGGTATTTTTATTTTCTTAATTTAATTTAAATAACATTAAATGATATATATTATCTAAATATTTCTAATTCTAATGATAAATCTACCCCCAATAAAATCTTTATAATATATCCCGTAATGTAAGAAGAAATATTTAAATATTTAATTTTGAAAAAAATACAAATTAATAAAATTTAAAGAAGTTACATATAAATGTTTAAATTTGCAAAAAAAATATATAATTTGATAAAATTTTAAAGAGTTAAATATAAATTTTTAAATTTTTAAAAAAATATGATTTAATAAAAAATTTTAAGAAATTATATACAATGCAATTAACTTTTTTTTGGTCTTTTGTTGTACAAAGCATCCGTTGGCAAAATAGCTTAACACTTGGCTTAGATTGAGCCTCTTCTTCAAAGAAGAAGAGATCCTCACCATCAAATGGGCCACCCCATCCTACGGAACACTATAAGACTGCATCCTTTTTGTGTCAAGAAGATGAATCATTTATATTCTCCTATATTGCCTACAGTACTCCCCATATGGCGTGAAAGACATATTAAGATGAAGTACTGTTATAATGTCAGGTATGATGAATTAGTCCCACATCAGATATTGGATAGATAGAGTCTAATATATATAGTAGAAAAAGACTTATATCCCATGAGATTAAGCTTTTGAGATGGTTTGGTGTTCGGCCCACTATATTATTTTGGTTCAACACTCTTTCAGCTCCTTCAACAAGTGCTATCAATGATTCAGATTTGAAGCTGTGCAAACTTTTAATACTAAGATTACCGTGATGATATGACTGAATTGAGTTGTATGTTAGTCTCTCTTAAAAAAATTTTAAAAAATGAAATAAAAACCCGTTAGTATGGGTGATATGGTGGAACTAGTCAAGTAAAAGAGTTCTTGATTAAGAGTATTAAAATTAATATGGTCAAATCACACCTGAAGGTGGAGATTATTATAATGTCAAATGTAATGAATTAGTCCCACATCAAATATTGGATAGATAAAGTCCAAGATATATAGTGAAAAATTTTCATATCCCATGAGCTTAAGATTTTGGGATGGTTTAGTATCCAGCCCACTATATTATTCTGGTTCGATACTCTTTTGGCTCCCCCAACAAGATATTGGGATTCGTAGCAGAAGGTTCACGAATCATCTTATTATCAAACAATACAAGAAACGAAAAATAATGTAACATAAAAGAAAATAACAAAATAAGACAGCGAGGGATTCACTATCAAAAACTTTACAAGAGTTTATAAAAAAGTCTGTACTTTTTCTTATTCAACTAAACTCTTTCACCAAGTCTCGGCAACGCCTCCATCTTTAGAGAGAATCTTCAAGAGAACACCATGAGAAACCACCACTAGAGACAACCGAGAAGTACTAGAAAAATCCACACACGAGACATGCCTCACCCCAGTAAGAGTACAAATCGCTCCATCAAACATCTAAATTTTGATTATTCCCATACTGGCAATTTCACAGGCTCAATTATCGCCCAGCCAAATAGTATCTTTCTTTTTATTCTCCTCATAAGGAGTAAATCAATTCTTCCTGGAGCAAATATTGGAAGAACTATCAGAATCTAAAATTCACTTACTAGAAGTATCAATTTCTGTAGATACTGCAAGAACGTCTCCATCCACACTATTCTCAGAAGTATTATCCACTATTGCCACCACCATATTGGAGGACTCTATCTTCCCATGTTCAAGGTAATACCATCTAATGTGGCCATACTTCTTATATGAATAACATTGTACTTTCGCCTTCAATTTTGATTTGGACTGTTGCTTGTCTTCTCCACATTCTCTTAATCTTCCTCTTTCATGGCCACTAATCCTTCACCAAACTCTATATTAATATTGGAGTTTTTCTTTTTCTCATTAGAAAGAAGATTAGCTGTCACATCTTCCATCTTAAGAGTTTATTTATCATAAAGAATTGTGGTCATAACACGATTGTACGAAGTCTGAAGAGATATCAGGAGAATCAATGTTTTATCATCCTCTTCAAATTTCACATCAACTTTTAGCAAATCATTGATAATCTTATTAAAGGCATTCAGGTGATGTAATATATTTGTATCTTCATTCATACGTAGTCCGTACAACTGTTATTTTAAGTAAAACTTGTTTGTGAGGCATTTTGACATGTACAACTTCTCGAGTTTTGTCTAGATATCCATCATCATCTCTTTGTCAATGACATTGTACAAAAGCTCATTAGTCATGCTTAGAATAATTAAATTCAATGTCTTCTTATCTATCTTCTCCCAGTCTTCATCACTTATCTTGGCCGACCTTTTTTCTTTACCATCTAACGTCTTTTACAGACCTTTACAAGTAAGAACTGCTTTCGTCTTCTTCTGCCATAAGACAAAATTTATCTTGCCGTCAAACTTCTCCACCTTGAGTAAGGACTTTACTATCTTGGTTATTTGCTCCTAAGCTCTGATACTAATTATTGAGATTCACAGCAGAAGGTTTACGAATCATCTTATTCTCAAATAACACAAGAAACGAGAAGTAATGCAAGAGAAAAAAAAATAATAAGATAAGATAGTGAGGGATCCACTATCAAAGGAAGACTTTACAAGAGTTTACAAGAATAATTGTACTCTGTCTTACTCAACTAAACTCTTTACCAAGGCTCAACAACACCTTCACCTTCAGAGAGAATCTTCAAAAGAACACCATGAAGAACCACCACGAGAGACCACCAAAAAATACTAGAAAGACTCACATACGAGTGCTAACATATTCTCTATTTCTCTTCTCTCTATTCTCTCTATTCCTCTCTCTCTATTTCTCTCTAGTTCAACCTCAATACTATTCCATAACTAAGTCCTATGTATTATAGTATATTTATAGATCTTTATTGAGTTTGAGTTTTACTCTAATTATAACTCATAATATTACAAATCAATCATAAGTCTAAATCCAACTTGGGATTCCTACTTTAACTCAAACTCTAATTCGAGTTTGAGACACCCAAAACTCAATAATGAAAGTGGAGGCATTGCCGAGGCTTGGTGAAAGAGTTTAGTTAAGTAAGAAAGAGTACAGACTTTCTTGTAAACTTTTATAAAGCCTTTTGATAGTGGATTTCTTACTGTCTTATCTTGTTATTTTTTTTTTATCTTGCACTACTTTTTCATTTCTTGCGTTGTTTGAGAATAACATGATTCTTGAACCTTCCTCTATGAATCCCAATAATTGGTATCAGAGCTTATGAGCAAACAGCCAAGGTGACAAAATTCTTACTCGAGGTGGAGAAGTTTGATGGTAAAATAAATTTTGCCTTATGGCGAAAGAAGATTAAGGCGGTTCTTACTTGTCAAGGTCTGCAAAAATGTTAGATGGTAAAGAAAAAAGGCCAGCCAAGATAAGTGATGAAGACTGAAAGGAGATAGATTAGAAGGCATTGAATTTAATTATTCTAAGTTTGATTGATGGGGTTTTATATAATGTCATTGATGAAGAGACGATGATGGACATTTGAACAAAACTCGAGAAGTTGTACATGTCAAAAAGCCTCATGAACAAGTTCTACCTGAAATGATAGTTGTATAGACTGTGTATGAATGAAGGAACAACTATATTATATCACTTTAGTGCCTTCAATAAGATTATCAATAAGGCACTAATTCTTCCGATGTCTCTTCTTACTTCGTATGATTATATTGTGACCATAATTCTTTATTGTAAAGAAACTCTCAAGACAGAAGATGTGACAACTAGTCTTCTTTCTAATGAGAAAAGGAAAAACTCCAATATTAATATGTAGTTTGGTGAAGGATTGGGGGCTCACGAAAGAGAAAGATTAAGAGAATGTGGAGAAGGCAAGCAATGGTCCAAATCAAAATTGAAGGTGAAAGTACAATGTTATTCATGTAAGAAGTATGACCACATTAGACAATATTGCCCTGAATGTGGGAAGATAGAGTCCTCCAATATGGCGATGGCAATGGCGGATGGTACTTCAGGGAATAGTGCAGATGGAGACATTCTTGCAGTATCCACATAAATTGGCACTTCTGGTAAGTGGATTTTAGATTCTGATAGTTCTTTCCATATTTGCTCTAAGAAGGATTGATTTATTTCTTATAAGGAAAATAAGAAGAAAGATACTGTTTGATTTAGTGATAATTGAGCCTGTGAAATCACCGGTATGGGAACAGTCAAAATTCAGATGTTTGATGGACCGATTGGTACTCTTACTACGGTGAGGCATGTCCCCAAAATATGAAGGAATCTAATTTCACTTGTTATACTAGACTCAAAAGGCTGTAATTATTCAGCAAGAGATGGAGTCATGAGGGTGACACGCGATATTAGAATCCTGATGAGAGGAGAGAAGTATGACAATGTTTATAGATTAGTAGGGAACACCGTTGCAGGTGGAGTTCTGATAGCTACAGTAATGAAGAGGAAGTATGATACTCGAAGTGATTTGATGAAAGATAAACGTTCTTCTCGAGTTACTTTTACTATAGCAGCAGACATAGGTCATCCAAAAAGCTTTCAAAAGTGCAAGAATGTAGGCATGAAAAGCGAATTCAAGGTTGGCTCGAGCTCCCATCTTGCGATTAGCTGAATAAGCTAGTAGCCTAGAGGCATGGACTAGATGAGAGATGACGGCTGAAGCTTCATGATGGTGGCATGCCTGAGTTCAAGCTAAGGTGGAGATTGTTGAGCTTTGGGTGTCTCGCACTCATATTAGAGTTTGAGTTAAAGTAGAAATGCAAAGTTAGATTTAGACTGATGATTAATTTATAATATTAGGAGTTATAATTATAGTAAAACTCTGACTCAATAACGGTCTATATATATACTATAATACATAGAGTTTATGTGTGGGGTAGTGTTGAGATTGAACGAGAGAGAAATAGAGAGAGAAGAATAGAGAGAATAGAGAGAAGAGAAAGAGAGAGAGAGTGTCGGCTGTCGTGTATGGATCTTTCTAGTGCTTCTCGGTGGACTCTAGTGATGGTTCCTCATGGTGTTCTCTTAGAGATTCTCTTTGAAGGTGGAGGCATTGCCGAGACTTGGTGAAAGAGTTTAGTTGAGAAAAAAGAGTACAGACTTTTTTATAAACTCTTGTAAAGCTTTTTAATAGGTGATCCCTCGCTATCTTATTTTGTTATTTTCTTTTATCTTGCATTATTTCTCATTTCTTGTGTTGTTTGAGAATAAGGTGATTCGCAAACTTTTCACTGTGAATCTCAAAAGAGTACTACTTTGGCAGTTTTCAGAGAAGCCCTATTAGCGAAGAAGGTATCATACATTTGCAAGATCTCCCGTCTCATTTCCGCGGATGAGATGATGAGGGTGGCCAATTGGCCGAGGTACATAAGCATGAGTGGCCCATGCTTCTTTGCAAGCACATGCAGGGATTGGTGTGGCAGTAAAACTGAGTTGGTGGAGGTATACAATGAGTGGTAGCTTTGGAGGAGAAAATGGGAGGCTGATGCTCTTCTTAGATAATAATAGATTAATGCTTTGGAGCAGTAGAAAGAGAAGAAGATAGAAGTATCAATTTTGTTGATTCTATTCCTCTTACTTCGTCTTGAAGCTTATTCATCGCTTGTGGATTCCTCTTACTTTAAAAGTCCTTAGATGGACCATTCCCTCCGGATTAAGTGTCCCTGTTTGAAACAGACATTGTTAAAAATAAGTTGGCTTGTCGTTGTTGTCAAGTTGTTATCTATTATTCTTTGTCCTGGTCATCGTTGACCTTCATGAGACACTACAATATTTTTTTATTATTTTTGGTCCTAATAAGTATTTTTAATAATAAAATTAGTACTACTAAATTTTTATCAGTGTTAATTTATGATGCTAAACATGTGTCATGTTAGTTAGTGGCAAAAATATCTAAAGAACATTTGTGATGCTAAATGAAAGTGTCATTAATGACTTAAGTTAGTGCCACAAATGATTGTTATTAAGTGTCGTAAATGATACAAACTATATTAGCATCATGAATAGTTATTGAGTTTTGAGTGACTCGAACTCGTATTAGAGTTTGAGTTAAAGTAAGAATTCAAAATTGGATTCAGACTTATGATTGACTTTGAATACTTATCATATAATGTTAGGAGTTGTAATTAGAGTAAAACTCAGACTCAATAAAGACCTATAAATATTCTAGTAATACATAGAGTTTAGGTGTGGTGTAGTGTTGAGATTGAATTAGAGAGAAATAAAGAGAATAGAGAGACGAGAAAGAGAGAGTGTGTCGATTTTCATGTGTGGGTCTTTCTAGTACTTCTCGGTAGTCTTTCATGGTGGTTCCTTATGGTGTTCTCTTGGAGATTTTCTCTGAAGTTGGATGCATTACCAAATCTTGGTGAAAGAATTTAATTGAGTAAAAAAGAGTATGGTCTTTCTTATAGACTCTTGTAAAGCCTTTTGATAGTGGATCTATCGCTCTCCCAGTGGACGTAACCCAATTTTATGTTAATCATGTATATCGCTATTTTTTTATTATTTTATTTTATCTTGCATTACTTCTCCTTTTTGTGTTATTTGAGAACAAGGTGATTCGTGAACCTTTCATTGCGAATTCTAACAATTGGTATCAGAGTTTAGGAGCAAATAATCAAGATGACAAATTCTTTACTTGAGGTGGAGAAGTTTGACAGTAAGATAAATTTTGCTTTATGGCAGAAGAAGATGGAGGTGATTCTTATTTGTCAAGATCTACAAAAGATATTAGAGGATAAAGAAAAGAAGTCAGGTAAGATAAGCGATGAAGACTGGGAGGAGATAGATTAGAAGTCATTGAATTTAATTCTTCTAAGACTCACTGATGAGGTTTTATACAATGTCATTAATGAAGAGACGATGGTAAACATCTGGATAAAACTTGAGAAATTATACATGTCAAAAAGCCTCACAAACAAGTTCTACCTAAAACAACAGTTATATAGATTGCTTATAAATGAAGGTATAATATTATATCACCTGAATACCTTCAATAAGATTATCAATTATTTGCTAAAAGTTAATATGAAGTTTGAAGAGGATGATAAGACGCTAATTTTTCTAATGTCTCTTCCTATTTCGTACGATCATATTGTGACCATAATTTTTTATGATAAAGAAATTCTCAAGATGGAAGATGTGACAGCTAGTCTTCTTTCTAACGAGAAATGGAGAAATTCTAATATTGATATGGAGTTTGGTGAATGATTGGTGTCTCATGAAAGAGGAAGATTAAGGAAACGTGGAGAAGGCAAGCAACAATCCAAATCAAAATTGAAGGTAAAAGTACAATATTATTCGTGTAAGAAATATGGTCACATTAGACGGCATTGCCCTGAACGTGGAAAGATAAAGTATTCTAATATAACGATAGTAATAGAAGATGATACTTTTAAGAATAGTGTGAATGGAGACGTTCTTACAAAATCCATAGAAATTGACACTTCTAGTGAGTAGATTTTAGACTTTAGTAGTTTTTACCATATTTTCTCCAAAAAGAATTGGTTTATTTCTTATAAGGAGAATAAGAAGAAAGGTAGTATTTGGTTGGACGATAATTTAACCTGTGAGATCGCCAGTATGGGAACAGTCCAAATCCAAATATTTGATGGAGTGATTCATACTCTTACTGGGGTGAGGCATGTCCCCAAGATGCGGAAGAATCTAATTTCACTTAATGTATTGGACTCAAAAGACTGTAATTATGCAGTGAGAGATGGAGTCATAAAGGTGACACGCGGTATTAGAATCTTGATGAAAGAAGAGAAGTGTGACAATATTTATTGATTAGTAGGGAACACCATTATAGGTGGAGTTCCGATGGCTACAGTGGTGAAAAGGAAGCATGATACTCGAAGTGATTTGACGAAAAATAGACATTCTTCTCGAGTTACTTTTACAATAGTAGTAGACACAGGTCATTCGAAAGGCTTCCAAAAATACAAGATTATAGGCATGAAGAGGAAATTTGAGATTGACTTGAGCTCGTGTTTTGTGATTAGCTGAATAAGCTAATAGCTCAGGGGGAGGGGCTGGATGAGAGATGATGACACGCCCAAGTTTAAGTCAAAGTGAAGATTATTGAGTTTTGGATGTCTCGAACTCAGATTAGAATTTGAATTAAAGTAGAAATTCAAAGTTAGATTCAGACTTATGACTAATTTTGAATACTTATCATGTAATATTAGGAGCTGTAATTATAGTAAAACTCAGACTCAATAAGGGTCTATAAATATTCTAGTAATGTATAGGGTTTAGGTGTGGTGTAGTATTGAGATTGAATTAGAAAGAAATAGAGAGAGGAGAATAGAGAGAATAGAAAGAGAAAGAGTGTTGGCTCTCGTGTGTGGGTCTTTCTAGTGCTTCTCAGTGGTCTCTCATAGTGGTTTCTCGTAGTGTTCTTTTAGAGATTCTCTCTGAAGATAGAGGCATTGCCAATGCTTGGTGAAAGAGTTTAGTTGAGTAAGAAAGAGTACGGTCTTTCTTAAAGATTCTTGTAAAGTTTTTTGATAGTGGATCTCTTACTCCCCCCGTGGACATAACCTAATTTTGGGTGAATCATGTATATCGTTGTATTTTTTCTTATTATTTTATTTTATCTTACATTATTTTTTATTGCTTGTGTTATTTGAGAATAAGATAATTCATGAACCTTCTACTGCAAATCCCAACAATAGTAATCCATTCACAACTCGTTTAAGTTAGCATAGCGAATGAAACAAACCATTCATGACACATTTATATTAGCGTCGCAAATGGTCCATGCCATTTGAGCCAAAATTGCCATTTACAGTGCTTGTGCCACTCCATTTGTGATGCTTTTTGTTTGGCACCACGAATGACTCAATATTGGCGCCCATCCATTTAGAAGCATATATAAACCCAAATTTTACATATACTAAATATAAATCATAGTTGTACATATCAAAATACAATTTCGATTTTGTACATTTCGAAAATATAAGTCATTATAGCTATTACATAATCTAAAATACAACATAAACCATACAAAAAAAATTACTCTATGTCTTTGTCCGTCTGTCCTATTCCTATTTGTCGCCTCGTAGATGGCCTCCTCATGTATGTCTAAATGAATATAATCAAAAAATAAAAATTTATATAAGTAATGAAATATATAAAAATATATTTGTACTAATTGAATCGATACAAGTTTTATTTGAATAGCTTAGGAAGTAGAAGGAGTCTCACGAAAAATATTTATTAGCATTATAAATAAATATTTTATACATACTACAAATTAGCAAAATTTGATTCATACTTCAGATTATGGGGTAGACCAAGATACGATATGAGGGAACTAGTAAAAAATTTCCTTCTTGAATCTCTCTATTACTAAAGCAAACTCCGCTTGGATCATTCCATGCACCTGAATATATGTATACTAAGGTTGCTCACTTTGTGAGGATCTCGGGGAGGACTTGTAGATAATCTTGGGAGTTGGTCCCATACCAAATGTCTGCATCTAGCCATATCTATCAGGTTCGAACATATGATCATGAATCATGTTTTGCACAGTCGTATTCAAAGGAAAGTCCTCCGATTGAAACTACCTTAGTTGAGTAATCTTCTCTTGCAATACAATCGATAAAAATATTAATATTATTTTATTAGAATAAATATTGTCAAAAATTAAGTTAAATATTCATTATGGTGGTTATAGATACTGCATCGACAAGTTATCTGTCCTTCCTGGTATGAAACACAAGGAAGAAATCCAACCTAGAAGGCTCAGATCCAGTGGACATTTCAAATTGCAAGTAATATAATTCACAATAAATAGAATATACGTAACAAAATGGCCCAACTTCTAAGTATAAGTTGAAGAATATCCCTCAACCTTCAGGTTGGTATATCCCATATATCTGAGAGAGTGGCTATCATTTGACACCTTTGATATTATTTGTTTATCCAACTCAATTCCTAAAAGAAAAATGTGAAATTATTAGTCCATATAGTGTTAGTGATAATCGTATTGATATTCCAATAACCAAGGAGTTAGAGCAATACTCAAACTTCTCTCGTCTGCCAATGTCTGACTGGATGTGTCACTGGCCTTCGTCTATTCTTGGATCTGGGCAAGAAACAAGCTTCTTTAGATCATTCTTGTATGGCAAAAAGTGTTTTTTCTTCACATCTATCTTCCAATTTTGTCAACACTTGCCAAGAGTCTGCATAACGTCTTTTTTTGCACTTTCCTCAAAATTCATATTAGCTTAAAAACAAGGACATTAGAAAAGTCATAAACGTGCAATTATAATGAATATAACAATGTGAGAGCAAATAATATAAATAAAAATAACTTTTATATCCACTCAGATCCATTCTTTCCTCTCTTAGGGTATAGCTTGTTAGTCGGTATAAGTTATCATTAACTTATTTTTGTCCTTCGCAAAAATTTTTAACTAGGTCATGAGTCATGCCGAATTCTCACCAATGACCTAATTGTGGTGATTGGCATTAAGTAGTAATTTGAATTTATTGGTATTCCAAACTCCTATAGGTTTTTTAGAGCCGAGACAAGTCCTACTCATAGAGGCTAAAGAAGGATTTGAAAATCACGTAAAATGAAAGATTAAATTATAATATCAAAACTATTAAATCAAGTAGAATACAGATATGATAAATTTAGTACTGAGTTACATACCTTTATCATTACCATGATGTATATCTTGATCTATCTGCTCTGGAGGGGCGAAGTCCCCATTATTGCCAGTAGAGTTGTTAGAATCTCCACTTGTCTTAAACTCTGGATCCATCGTATCAGCATCCTGCAATCTGACCACCATATCTCTCACATATCATGCTTTCTTTTGCGATCCATGACCACCTAAAAAATGAAGAATATATTTTTCAAATAATAAAATAATATTACAATATAAGTATATAACAACTTAGGATGAAGGTACAAAATCAATATGTAAAATAGTATGCAACTCTAGCTAGATTCTTGACAAGAAATAGTGCAGCTTTGGTTGAATTGTTGATAACCAAGACTAAAAGCTATAGTGGTTTTTCTGTAGCACTAAAATTGTTGTAACTAGAGTATGACTTAGAACTTCTTGCTATAGAAATTAGACCGGTTACTCTTGTCAACTTAGGAATGTCAAATGGGTTGTGCCAAGCCTAAAATGACCCATTTAAATAGGCCACTAACACTATTTTGGGCCGTGCCTAGCATGATCAATGAGGAAATTTGGGCCGTGGACAGTACTTGACTTGATTTTTTTTAAAAATATATAACTAAATATATATATTATAAAAAAATTATTAATGGGTTGTAGCTTAGTTGGTTAAGTTTCTTGGTTTTTATTTAAGGGACTTGGGTTCAAATCTTGGTAAAGAAAATTTCTGTAAATACCTAAAAAAATCTAAATAATAATAAAATTCATGAAAATAAAAAAAATATTTGCAAATACAAAAAAAATTTTAAAAAATAAAAATATTCATATTTAAATTAGATTATGAGTATTATTTTTACCTATATTTGAGATGTCTAGACAATGAATATTTTTTTAAAATATAAAATTAATTTTATAAATAGCAAAAATTTTGAAAAAATAAAAAATAAAAAATGTTTGCATATAAAAAATTTGAAAAAAAATAAAAAATGTACAAATTTAAATTGATTTATGAGTATTATGTTTATTTATATTTGAGATGTGAATATTTACATCATCGTTTAAAACCTGCACAAAAAAAAGATTGCCATGGCGAGGGGTCACACTCGGCGACCCCACTTCGACGCTGAAGTTAGTAATATAATTCAATAAAAATATAAAAAATAATTTGAAATACAATAATACATACCTACATACTTCTAACTTACTATTATAATTCTTTAAAAATTATGCTCAACCTTCAGGATTAGTATGCTCTATTTCTTCAACTTCTTGAATCTTTTCATCAGTTGAACTTTCACCAAAATTTGGATTCTTTTTTCATCATCATACTAATTTTTTATGCAAATGCATACCTCTAAAACTTTAAGTGTTAATCAGATTCTCTTATCATTTAATACTCTTTTTTCTGTACTGAATCAAGATTCTGGTACAACTATAGATATTAGAGTAGTTAATAAATCATGAGGTATGATAGAAAGTACTAGATATCTACTTATATGTGCTCTCCACCATAATAATATATCAAAATTTTTAGCTTCCTCATTAGTCAAAAGGTCCACATTTTGGCTTTCATATAAAGCCATTTCATTATATGAGAAAGAAGTTAAAATTGATTTTTATTTTTTCTCTGCAAAAATGGAAAATATGTAAAATTTTGATTTGGAATTGTTTATGGCATATTATGATGGAGCAGAATGAGATGAGCCACCATATTATGTTTGATAAATATTATACATATGATATAATAATTTCTTAATATATTATTTATATGCTGCTACATATATTATCATAATACTTATCAACTAATATTTCAAAATTTGAAAGATTGACTCATGGATCTAATATGGAAACAAGAGAAAATACAGGATTGATAGTTTCAAATATTTTTCAAATTTTACTTACATTGGAGGAATAACTTCTATAAATTTAGAAAGTGATCTATATTTGTTAAAAATAGAATAAATAAGCATAAATTCATTAAATATCAAACAAATTATAAGATAATAACTATCTGAGAGAGTTACAGTTATAATATAAAAATATTTTAATAATGACATAAATAATTTACATACTATTCAAATTACATTAGTCAACATACAATCACTCATATATTATACACAAAAAAGAGTAAGTGTTTTTTTATAATCATAATAAGATTTTAACAACTTATAAGTAATATTTTACTTATTTTCAGTATCAAGAAGAAATTTTTTATCTGATTTTTAAAATTTCCTATATAAGTTTTAAAATCTTAAGCACGATTAGGAGTATATCTAATATATTTATATAAATTTCTAAGTTTTTTAATTTAAAAAAATATATTTTTAAGTTTAAGGCCATCTTGAATAACTAAATTAAATATATAACATGTGCAACAACTGTAAAATAATCTACTATCTAATAAAATAGGTAATTGACGTTTAAGTAAATCAACAGTAGCATTATTATTACTCGCATTATCTAAAATAATATTAAATATTTTATTCTGAATATTATACTAAAAAAAGTATGAAAATTAATATTAGTAATGTTAGCCGCATTATGAGGATACTCTAAAAGTTTGAAGCTAATAATAGATTTATGTAACATTCATGAATCATCAATGTAATGACAAATATAAGAAGCACCATAATCAGCACTCCAGCAATAAGATGTAAAAGTAATTCTTTGATTATAACTTGCAAAAAAAATTAAATTATTTTTTTTAATAACGAACATTTTCATTGCATCATTTCTATTAGTGTTTCTGGATATTTTTTGAAAGAGTGAATTTAATTCTTGGAGTAGCTTTCTCATTTTAAAAATCTCTGCAAAAGAAAACGGTTGTTTATCTCAAATAATATATTTAACTAATTCTTCTCTTGTTTTTCCTTTTGAAAATTTATGGATGTCAAGTGAACTAGAAGAAGAAGCAGATGCAAAAGAATGTTGTATTTGAGTTAAATTCCATGTATACTTCTAGCGTCTAGTTGTTTTTTTTATATTTTTTATAAATAAATCTTTTTTCTCACTTTCAACCACTATTATATTATAGTATGTCCAAATACCACTAGTTCTTCTTCTTCCAAAATTGTAGTTATTTTGGCTTGAAGGAGGCTTGTTGACATTAACCTCAACTTTCGGTTGAGAATCCGAAAATTGAGATTTATTCTCAAAAGAAAACCGGAGGTTGAAAGAGAAGTCTATTATTATCAAGAAAATTACGAGAAAAAATAAAAATAAAATTGATTTTAAATATGTTAACTTAAAAAGTCGAAGAGTCGAAAAGTCAAAATTTATAGTCTAAATTAAAGATTAAAGACTTGAGAGTTGAGAGTGGACAAGAGAAGAAAAGGATTATGAGTTGTATGGAGAAATGGGTGGTATTGGGGATATTTCTAAGAATTTTAAGAGTGAAATATCCAAAATATCTTTAATAAGGAGTTATTGGGAAGGGGATTTTTATAAAATTATGAAAAAAAATTACTTTTTAGTACTTTATAGTTTTAAAATTATTTTTTAAAACTTATTTTATTATTTCATAAATTATATTTAAAATTAAAAAAATTAATAATTTTTTTTATTTATATATTTTTAAATTAAATATATAAATATAAATATATATATATATATATTATTTAAATGTATAACGGTTTCTTGTTTTTTTTTTTAGAGAGCCATTGCAGCTTTGCAACACACCAACACCTAGCTTTTCACTTTTCACAACTTATGAATTAACTTGGATTTTGATTTAAAGAAAAAATTTAACAAACTGATCCAATCGTATCCAGACCGTGTCTAACTTGCGGGCTGTCTAATTTGCGGGCCGCGAGTGAGGCGCCAGCCACAGCCCTAACATGGTAAATTTTGAATCATGCTGGGTTTTGACTAATAGTGTGACGAATCAGACTGATCCGTGAATTAAAGATTTGTTTTGACACCCTTATATCAACTTCTCCATCCTTTTAGGTAACTGATCCGCCGGAGAAATATATGGTATTTCTTTACAATGAAAATCGAAAGTAGGTGGCGTAAGAATCACCTGGATAATGTGCAGAATTGATTTGCTAATCGGACTAGAGCGGAAATTGATAAGAGTTGCAACAGGTTCAGTACTGATGCTGCAAATCCAATACTCAATGCTGCCGAGAGTTGCCACATGGTTTTGAATTGGAAATAAAGATGGCTCATGAGGGTCCCACCTATAATTTGTGTACGTGTCAGATTATCGGAGGAAGAGTAAAAGTTTTCCTGTTTTTGATGTAATCAGTTCATCCACACACGGCTTTTCGGTGGTTTGTAGGGATCGTATGAATCGACATGCTCAGTCATGGATGGACTAATCTCCTCGTACATCAAAATAATCACAAGCCATGTCCTTGATTAATAATATTCTCGCAACAAATCAAACTTGCTAACATAGACGCAATTAGGAACAAAGATTGTTTCTTGGAAGTCAAATCTATGAAACTACTAAATATTGACAAATCACGGCTTGCATCATGCCTCCTACTACTACGGTGATCTCTGTTTTCTAATTATTTTTTGAAGTTTAGAACCATTTCTTTCGCACCAATGCAAGTTTGTTCATAGCATAGATTTGAGAGACTCGAGGTTCTTAAAAAAAAGCTCAATCTAAATGAATCAAGACTTGACTAGAAGATCAACATACAATACTCTGCTACATGAACATGTTCTTGCAATGTTTTTAAATGTTTGGAATCATTCCTTCCACACACTACAGTTTCTGAAGAAACTTGGCTAGATAGGAAAATCAATTTGATTCCAAAATTTTCTTGAAAAATTTCAGGAAAGCAAACGATTAATGTTTTCCACAAAAAATAAAGCTTTTATTTTCCAATTTGGGTCCCGTATCACAGTTCTGAACCTTCACTAAACAGATAAATAAAGTGCTCTGACTGTTTGATGTAATTCATCCTTGTAACCGATGCTGCAGACTAAAATCTTCCTTATTTTTTATGTCTGGTATATGCAGTAAGTCAGCCTTAGATTTCCAGTCGGATTTTTCACACAACAAACATCCATACCAAGTAGCAGGTCGATGATTTGATTACAATAAAATAATGACTAATGTTCTAGCATCACTTTATGATAATATTTTTTACGAACTTCAGCGACTTGATTCATGCTGCCACAGAGCCAAACGAAGTAAAAATGAAGTGAGTATGGGTTGCAAATAGGATATTTGCTTCGCTGCCATCAACTCTAAATAAACCCCAGGCTATTATTTCACTTTTTCTAAATGCAATGACTTACTGTAAACGAAATTTATACGAAAGGCATCTCAGCTTTTAAAGGTTTCCTTATGAACTAATAACTTTTAATATTTCATTACTAGGAATGTTGTACATTATTAATCTGAGCTAGGAAATTTTATAGCGATTAATTTCGCGCATAAAACCAAATAATCTTATCTAAATTCCACAAAAAAGCTTATGATACCACTACAATACAAATCAATTTGATCCCCTCATGATATGGGATAGAATAATGATTTAAACAAGATTGATTACGACTCCCAGAGAAAATCTTTATGTCTTCAGTCAACCCTTTATTTTTCTTCAAAAAGAAGTAGTTGATTGAAGTTTCGGGTGGACCAAAGTCTCGTTCTGATCAGCGTAGCGAGAAAAGGTTTGTAAGAAAAGTCAGTCGTCGACTTTTTCTTTTGTTTTAAAAACTACTTGTTAAATACATATTCCTACTAGAGTTCGAAATGGGCCCAGCCCCTGTGAATTTGGGTAGATCCTCATTATTTTTTATATTAAATTCATTTAAAATATAGTCGGTAAGAGTTCATAATTCCGTGGCGTCCTTCTTCGAGAAGTCAGAGGTAGGATCAGAAGTAAACGAGCCGGGTATGTCATAACATAAAATTATAAATATTGACACACTGTAAAAATTGAATTGTTATATAAATAATTAATTAAATTTTTTAAAAAATATTATTTAATATTTTGATAAAATTAGTTATAAATTTTTAACAAATTTCTAATTTTTTCTAATTTTTTTTTCAAATTTTATAATATTTTTATTTGAAATTAAAATATAATTAAAATATAATCAAATTATAGTTAAAATATAATTAAATATATATATATATATATATTGAAACCAAAATAGAAATATTTTTGACCAAAATGACTAAAATTATGGAAATATATCGTTTGCTCTAAATATCAAAACGGAATCCGAAATTAAGACTTAAGATGTAATTTGGTTTGAGATCAGAATCATCAGTATTAATATTTTTTAGAATTATTTTTTTTATCTTATAAAATTAATATTACTTATTTTATATCATTATTGAATTAAATTATTGTAGGATTAATTTTGATAAAAAAATTAATTTGTAAAAGTGATTTATTATTTTTAACCTTAATTCTGATCTTGATTTCGAATTAAACGGTTCCTAAAATCTTGGTTCAAAAATGATGAGTTGTCTCTTTTGACCGAGCAAGAAATTATATTAAACCAATTCAATATATTTTTTTTCAAAAAACTAGGCTTGGGCTCTGCTTGTGGAAGTAAAAATATTAATTTAATCGAATATTTCTTAGAAGCCAAATTTATCGAAAAGCCCTTGTTTTTCCTTTATTTGCATTATGCGCTCTTCATTCGTAATTTTTTTAATAAATAATTAATTTTATAGGAAAATTTATTTTGTATTATATTTTGTATGAAAAATAATTTACCCGCAAATTAATAGTTTATTTTAAAAATCAAAATACATATCATAAGTGAAGAGTGTATAATACAAATGAGAAATTTTCTGAAATTTTTTTTTAAACACTATGATTTTTGTAAATTTTAAAAAACTTATACTTTCTGCAATTTTTTAAAAATAATTATTTTTTTTACAAATTTTTTAGAAAATAAAATTTTTACAAATTTTTATAATAATTATATTTTTCTGAGACTTTTGAAAAGTGTTTGAGTACGAAATAAAAAGGTCATTTAATAAGCTATCTAAGTGAATATTTTGTTCGAAATTAATCGGAAAGTCGTAGGCAAGGAAATCTTAAAAAGAAATTGTAAGTAAATATTAAATTTGCGGATTTGCCAAATAAATTATTTCTCAGAATATTATACGTAATAATCCCTAAATTTAACTATTCTATAAACTGAAACAATCTAATCCATATCATGCCTTCTCACCTGACGCACACGTAATGAATCTTTCGGAAAGTCGTAGGCAACGAAATCTTTAAAAGAAATTGTAAGTAAATATTAAACTTGCGGATTTGCCAAATAAATTATTTCTCAGAATTAGGGCCGTGCAGTATTCGGTTAAAACCGAACCGAACCAACCGACTGAAACCGAATAACCAATTCGATTCGGGTTATTCGGCGAATTGGTTATTCGGTTCTCGGTTCGGTTTCGGTTTTGAAAAAAAAAAAATATTTAAATTCGATTCGGTTTCGGTTTCTGATTTTCGAAAACCATAAAAACCGAACCGAACCGAATTATATATATACCTATATACTGCGGTTAGGTTTCGGTTTTGGGCTAATCGGCTCAAACAGCTGGGCCGAACCCGGAACCGTAGACCGCCTATATATTCTCCGTTTTCTCAGAACGGTTCGCCACTTCGCCGCTCTCGCTCTCGCCTCCTAACCCTAACCCTAACCCTCTTGCTGTCGGCGACTCGGCGCTCTCGCTCTCGTCGCTCTCGCTCTAGCTCTTGCAGCTCTCGCTCTCGCCGCTGCGGGCCTGCGGTGCTGCACCTTCATCCCTCCAGCTTTTGTCCACCCCCAGATCCCCCTCCTCCTCCTCGGCTCTGAGTCTCGACGACTCTCTCTGGTCGACGTTCTGAGTTTCAATCTCTCATTTTTCTACGACGGATTAAGCTGCAAGGTGAGGGTATTTAGGGTTGATTTTTTGTGAAATTAAATTAGGATTTTTTGATTTCATACGATTTTATTGTTAATCCTTTCGTCCACGGTCCACCCCCGGACCACCCCCCTCCTCCTCTCCTCTGAGGCTCTGACTCTCAGTCCCGACGCCTCAATATCTCTCTGGTCGATGCTCTGAGCTTCAATCTCTCATTTTTCTACAACGGATTAAGTTACAAGTTGAGAGTATTTCGGAAATTATGAAATTTAGGGTTGATTTTTTGTGAAATTAAATTAGGGTTTTTTGATTTTATACGATTTTATTGTTAGATCAGTAAATCCTCAGTTCCGAACTCCCGATTTTTCTTCTCCTTCATCCCCGGTGGGCCTTGCTCCTGCTGTGTTGCTCCTGCTGCTGCTGCTCCTAGCCTCCTGCTGCTCCTGCTGTGTTGCTCACTTGCTCCTGCTGTGTTGCTCCTGCTGTTGCTGCTCCTAGCCTCCTGCTGTGTTGCTCCTGCTGTGCTGCTCCTGCAACTTGAAGACTTGATTTACTTGAAGTCTTAAACTGTCTTGCTACATGAATTTGAGTTGTTGAAGTATTTTGCAGCTTAGCCTACTCCTAGCCTCCTGCTGTGCTACTGCTGCAACTGAAGACTTGATTCACTTGAAGTATAATGTATATCTTGTACTAATTTTTTTTTCTCCCTGAATCTCTTATGCAAATGACCATATCCATTCATCCTGTAAAAATTCGGTTTGTAATTCGGTTATAATCGAACCGAACCGAAATATTTCGGTTCGGTTTCGGTTCAGTTTTATTACTGTTCGGTTCGGTTCGGTTTTGATTTTTGAAAATTTCGGAAATTTCGGTTTGACCGGTTCGATTCGATTCGGTTCGGTTTTAACCGAATGCACAGCCCTACTCAGAATATTATACGTAATAATCCCTAAATTTAAGTATTCTATGAACTAAAACAATCTAGTCCATATCATGCCTTCTCACCTACCACAGACGTGATTAATCTTTAATCGGAAAGTCGTAGGTAACGAAATATTTAAAAGAAATTGTAAGTAAATATTAAATTTGCGGATTCGCCAAATAAATTATTTCTCAGAATATTATACGTAATAATCCCTAAATTTAACTCTTCTATGAACTAAAACAATATCATGCCTTCTCACCTAACACACGTGATTTGGGAGTGTATCCATTTCATTTCTTTTATTGAACGCGCCTCTTAACTAGAAATAATTCCATTCAAACATGGAAACCAAAAAAAAAAATGATTGTTTGATTCTTCATTAGAAACAAAGCATGTTCTTCAAGTATAAATGGGTGGTATACTATGAGAGGAAGGTGTGCAGCCTAAGACGCTACAATCATAAACACCGATGTCTTCATCTTCTGTGCTTCTCTTCTTCTTTCTTCCTCTCTTTCTACTGTTCCTAAGCATCAAGTTAGTATTATCCAAGAAGAGCATCGGGCTCCCACCTTCTCCTCCAAAGCTACCATTCATTGGAAATCTCCACCAACTCGGTTCGCTGCCACACCGATCCCTCCATGAGCTTGCAAAGAAGCACGGGCCTCTCATGCTTTTGCATCTCGGCCAAGTGCCCACCCTGGTCATCTCGTCCAGCGAAATGGCGAGGGAGATCTTGCAAACTCATGATATCATCTTCGCTAACAGGCCTTTTCTGAAAGCTGCCAAGATAGTACTCCATCTTAATATGTCTTTCACGCCGTACGGTGAGAGCTGGAGGCAGCATAGGAGGATATACATGACTCATCTGCTTGGCGTAAAAAGGGTGCATTCTTATCGTGCCGCGCGGGAGGATGAGGTGGCACATTTGATGGAGAAGATCTCGTCTTCTTCGAAGAAGGCGCTTAATATGAGCCAAGCGTTGAGCTATTTTGCGAGCGACATGCTTTGCAGGGTGATATTGGGCAAGGTCCAAAGAGAAGAAGAGAGGAACAAGATGATTAGGCAGATGATAGATGAGCTCTCGTCAATGCTCAGCGGTTTCCGTATAGAAGATTACTTCCCTTCTCTCGGATGGCTAAGTTCATCCTCTGGCTTTGACGAGAGGGCCAAGAGGCATGCCGAGAAGTGGAATGATATGCTAGATAAGATGATCGACGACCATGTCAATAGAAAGGAAGAGAAACATGAAGAGGATTACGATTTTGTGGATGTCTTGCTTGCACTGCAAAAGGGTCCTAACATGGAAGCGTCTCTTACAAGAGAACTCATAAGGGCTCTTTTATTGGTAAGCATTTTAGCGCCATATTTCTAAAATTAGAAGGAAAGCATATTTTCTTCAACTAGCTAGATAATCTGTTTTATGTACCACTATTGAACTTAAAACTGATTTCTAATCATGCTTTTATTTAATATTTCCCTGATACAACCTCAGTTGGCAATAGGAATTTATGATACTTGTTAATTTTTTTAGAAAAATTATGTGCTAACGTCTTTCTAATTTTGTGAAATTTTGAGCAGGATATGTTTACTGCAGGCGGTACACCATACATAGTTCTAGAATGGAGTATGGCAGAGCTCATTAAGAATCCTCAAGCGATGAAGAAGCTTCAAGATGAGGTAAGATCAATAGCACACGGCAAATCGATGGTTGAAGAGAATGATTTAAGCGCGATGAGCTACTTACAAGTTGTACTTAAAGAGGTCATGCGTCTTCACCTCCCAGCTCCGTTCTTGCTTCCTAGAGAATCGTCGGAGAGCTGCAAAATTGGAGGTTATGGAGTACCTAAGCAAACCAGAGTTATGGTCAATGCTTGGGCGATCGCAAGGGACCCTGAGATCTGGGAGGCACCGGAGGAATTCCGGCCAGAGAGATTCTTGGGTAGTTCTACAGATTTCAAGGGACAAGATTTCCAATACACTCCATTCGGCGCGGGTCGAAGAATTTGTCCTGGAATGCACTTAGCAGTTTCTATCGTGGAGCTTGCATTAGCGAATCTCGTACATCAGTTTGACTGGGGATTGCCTGAAGGCATGGCAGCAGAAAATCTAGATATGACTGAAGCTGCTGGACTATCAACGCGGATGAAAACCAATCTTTATCTCGTTCCAAATCCTTGCTTTTGATGGAGAGTTTTGAGCAACTGGCATGACATGTATAAGTAGACCGTTACAAATAAAGAAGACGAACACATCAGTCGTTCATCGTCTATGCAATCCGTTGTATATGTGTATGTTCATGCTTCTGGAATTTGCTTTCATGATGTTCTCGTGTATGAATTAGCGCTATTAATGGATCTGAGAGTCCATTAGACTCAACTAAAAGTTCGTTTAAAGTCCATTCAAAATATTTAATAAATTTTAATGGGCAATACTTTCGATTTTAAAGTAATTTAAAAAACTGATTGAAGAACCGTTGAAAGCCCACTTAGACGCTATTTTATTAATAAACTAGTCCATTATATATGCTAATTCGCTTTTTAAGCACCGCTTTAAAGCAAGAATGTAGATAAATAAAATTAAACATGAGTCGTTAAGAAGTGATGGTAGATGACATGATAATATATGATTGTATATATAGATGTCAGTTCGTTGTTGACGAATGGGAAAAAGAGCAGGAAAAAGTGGACTACCATGCTTTGAATAGCGTATAGTTGAGAGCAGGGTTTTCGGTTTCGGGCCGAACCGCACCGAAACGCAATAAATCGGAACGGTTTAGGGTTTTGGGATCATTCGCTGCATGCAGCCGCCGGGAGCGAGAGCAGGCCGATTGCGGGCGATGTTAGGTGCGTCCGGCGAGGGTGGCGGGCTTGGGCCGGCGGCAGGCCGCGCGGGGCCAGCACAGGGCGGTCGGGGCGGCCTCAGGGAGCGCGGGGCTGCCGCAGGGAGCGCGGGGCTGCCGCAGGGAGCGCGGGGCTGCCGTAGGAGCGCAGGGCGAGCTCAGGGCACCGGCGGCGAGCGCAGGGCTCCGGCGGCGAGCTCGGCGCGTGCAAGGCGAGCGCAGCACGCGTGGAGCGAGCTCAGCGCGCGCGGGGAGACCGCAGCGTGCGCGCAGGGAGAGCTGAGTGCGCCGGCGGCGAGCTCAGGGCGTCGGTGGCGAGCTCAGCACGCGCGGGGCGAGCGCAGCACGCCGGCCGCATCCTCAGCGCGCTCGAGGCGACCACAGCTTGCCCACGGTGCCCACGGCGAGCTCAGGGCTTCGGCGGCATCTCCGGCATCTCTGCGCGGCATCTCTGCGGCTCAACTGGCGGCGAGCGCGCTCCGGCAGCGAGAGCAGCTCCAGCGGCGATGGCAGCTCCGCCGGCGATGGCAGCTCGGCCGGCGAGCGCAGCTCCCCCCGCGAGCGCAGGTCGGCCGGCGACCGATGCTTGCCCTCGCTCTCGGTTTAGGATTTACTGTGCTGATTTGTTTTATTTAGTTAATCACGTTTTATTTAGTTAATCACGAATATAATCACTAAAAATTATTGAGGTTGTTTTGCTTTTTTTTCCCGGGAATCACGAGTGATGACGGTTGGTCGGTTGGTGTTGATTGATTGATTAATTATTTTGTTTTTACCCGTCAATCACGAGTTGATGGGCTGTGAGTCTTGTGCCTTATATATACTTAGTGAAAGAGTTTTGCACTTTGCAGAAGATTTCATTTGAGTATTCTGCTATCTTAATGAAAGAGTTTTGTGGATTGACAATATATTTCTGTTTCGATTGCAGAGGTATGAAAATTTCAATTTGATAAATGATGTATCATAAATTAATGTATCATAATTTTCGGTTTCTGTTGGTGCTAATTGATGTATCATATATACTATATATGTTGAGAATTGAATTGAAACAGGAAAGATCAAATTATTTATTTTTATGGATCTGCTCAATTTGCATTATGTGTATTATGGATCTGCTAAATTGAAATAGTAATATAATCAATTACCCAAAATTAAGTTGAATTTGCTGTTTAAATTACGAATTAAATTATAAAATTACGTATTTAATTATTATTTTATTAAATTATAAATAATTACGTATTAAATTATTTAAATTACATATTAAATTATGTATTTTGTATTAAAGTATGTAAAAAAATAGCAAAATATTAAATTATTTAAATTACATATTAAATTATTTAAATTATTAAATTATGGAATTATTAACTTATTTAAATTACGCATTAAATTTTTAAAATTATGTATTAAATTACGTATTGAAGTATGTATTTTGTATTAAATTATGTATTAAAATATTAATTTATGGCTTAAATTATGCATTAAATTACGTATTTTGTATTAAAATATGTATTAAATTATGTATTATGTATTAAGTTATGTATTAAATTATTAAATAAATGATATATTATGTATTAAATTACGTATTGTGTATTAAATTATATAATGAAATACATATTAAATTATGTAGTATGTATTATCTATTAAATTATATATTATGTATTACGTATTAAATTATGTACTAAATTATGTACTATGTATTAATTTTGGTATTAAAATTATGTATTAAATTATGTCGTATCTATTACGTTTTAAATTATGTATTGCGTATTAAATTATGTATTAAATAGTAAATTATGTATTATGTATTAAATTTTGTATTACATTATGTATTATGTATTAAATTACGTATTACATAGTACATTATGTATTAAATATTAAATTAGGTATTAAATTACGTACTATGTATTAATTTACGTATTAAATTATGTATTACGTATTATGTATTAAATTAACGTGAAAATTAGCTAATAAATCAAGGAATAGGTTAGTAAATCATAAACCCTAAAGTAATTTATTGTTGTGTACGTTAGTTATTTTTTAATTATTTATTAAATTACGTATTGTGAAAATAGAGTTTTTTTCCTTAATCATAGGTAAATTTTCTTCGGCCAATATTTGCTTTGTCACTACTACTATTGTATTGCATATGGCTCCAAGGCAAAACATGTCTCGCGATAACGATATTGCATGGCAACACTGTGAATTAGTGGATGCAAAAAATCGTAAAGTTCGTTGCAAATGGTGTCATCATGTGCTTAGTTCTGGAATTACAATATTAAAAGAGCATTTAGGAGGAGTCATCGGCCAAGTTCGGCCATGTGAGAAAGTCTCGAATGAAGTGAGACAAACATTTCGGGCATTAGTACAAACCAGTAGAGAAAGTAGAAGAAAGGATAAGGCAAAAAAATCACACTTTGAGCAGGAACTTCTCAACTTACCTAATCCAGATCCTAGGTGTATTTCTGATGATGAAGATGATGATTCTGAGGTTCAAGAAGTACTTCGCGAAAGTCGAAAATTGTATGAGGAAACTAAGGTGGTGCTGGCACTTCCGGCATAATTTGTGATCGTCGAACTACTAGTTTCAGAGAGCCACGTACACAACGACACACACCTGCCCCTTAAGGAGTAAGAGGAGATTTTTATCTTCCT
>RXID01022221.1:0-47881 GCA_005019695.1 Trichopus zeylanicus subsp. travancoricus
CTCCTCCTCCTCCTAATAGTACTACAGCTTCTACTATTACGACTACTATTGCTAGTACTTCTATTGCTACATCCACTACTACTACTACTACTACTTCTCCAATTCCTAAACCTACTACTGCTACCACTTCAACTACTACTACTACTACTTCTGATACAACAACTACTACTACCAGCACTACTGCTACAGCTGCTGCTACTACTACAAAAACAACAACTACTACTACTACCACTTCTACTATTACTAACACTAACACTACTAATACTTCTGCTGCTACTACTACTAAAACTACTACGACTATTACTACTACTATTATTATTATTACTACTACTACTACAACTACTACTACTGCTACTACTATTATTACCACTACTACTATTACAACTGCTACACTCACTACTTCTATTACAACCACTACTCTACTATTACTGCTATTACTACTACTAGTACTGTTACTTCTGTTACAACTACTACTATTACTATGACTCCAACTACCACTCCTAATACAACCACTACTATTTCTACTCCCACTACTACTCCTACTACTAGTACTATGACCCCTACCATTACTACTACCGCTGCTGCTGCTACTAGTAGTACAACTACTATTACTATTACTACTACTATTGCTACTATATATACTACAACTACAACTACTACTACTATTACTACTGATACTAGAACTACTTCTACAGCTGCTCCTACAACTACTCCGACTAATACTACTAGTGCTATTACTACTACAACAACAACTACTACTATTGCAGTTGCTGTTGTTGCTACTATTACTGCCATTGCTACTTGTACAACTGTTACTCCTTCTATTGCTAACATTATGCTAGATACTACTGCTACTACTGCTATTACTACTACTGTTACTGCTACTACTGCTACTACTATGACTACAATGATTACTACTACAACTATGACTATGACTACTACTACTACTACTTCTACTTCTGCTACTATTGCCGCTACTTCTACTACTACTACAACTGCTACTACTACTACTACTACTACCACCACGACTACTACTACTGCTGGTACTGTTACTACGACTACAATTGCTACAACCCGTCCTTTTACTACTTGTACAATTGCTACCACTACTAGTAGTAGTAGTACTACTACTACTACTACCTCTAGTTCTACAACTGCTGCTACTATTACTACACTACTACTACAACTATTACTACTAGCACTACTACCACTATTACTACTACTACTACTACCACTAACTACAACTACGCCTACCGCAACTACTGCTACTGTGACTGCTAGTCCTATTACTACTACTACTACTGCTACTATTACTACTACTACTTCAAATACTACTACTTCTACTTTGACTACCACAACTACTATTGAAACAACAATAGCTACTACTATTACTATTTCTCCTAGTACAACAACCAATAGTATAACTACTTATACTGCAACAAATAGGCCACTGCGGCTGATATTGCTTCTCCAATTGCTACTACTACTCATACAACTACTACTATTGCTACTATTACTTCTACTGGCACTACGACTTCTATCGCTACTGAGATTTCTACTACTACTACTGTTGTTGCTACTACTACTATAACTACTATTCAGAAAGCTGCTGCTACTACTGTAGCTGCTACTACTACTACTACTGCAACTACTATTATGGCTACTACCTCTACTGCTACTTCTGTTGCTGCTGCTGCTCCTACTACTACCACTACTACTACTACTACTACTACGAAAACTACTACTTCTACTTCTAATACAACTACCATTGCTACTACTACTATTGTTATTAAAATTGCAACTACTACTGCCAATACTACTCTAACTCCAGCTCCTACGGCTACTCCTACTACTACTTCTAATGTTACAACTACTGCTACTACTACTTCTACTACTACTGTTGGTACAATTACTGAAACTAGTGCTAGTGCTACTTGTACTATTACTACTGTTGCTATTGGTACAGCTACTGCAACCCCTATTACCACAACTATTACTGCAACTACTGCTAGCACTACTACTACTTTTTCTACTGCTACTACAAGTCCATACGCTACTAGGACTTATACCACTACTAATCCATCAACTACTACAACTTCTACACACCTGCTACTACAACAACAAAAACAACAACAACAACAACAACTACTACTATTACGACTATTGCAATTGCTACTACTGCTCCAACAACTAGTACCACTACAAATACTAGTCGCACTAATACTACCACTCCAAATACTCAAAACTACTACTACTACTACAACAATTACTACTGCTACTGCTACTACTACTACTACTTCTACAACAACTACTACTACTACCACCACTGCTATTACTACTTCTACCACGGCTACTACTATTACTACTACTACCTCAATTAATACTACTGCTGCTTCGATTACTACACTTCTACTACAACTACTACTACTAGCACTACTACTACACAACTACTACTATTACTACTAATATTATTATTACTACTACTACTACTACTACTACTACTACTACTACTATTACTACTACTACTACTACTATTATTACTACTACTACTACTATTACTACTACTACTACAACTACTACTGCTACTCCTATCACTACTACTTCTACTACTACTACTACTATTATTACTACTACTACTACTGCTTCTACAATGCAACTACTACTGCTACTACTACTACACCTACTATTGCTGCTATTGCTACTACTACTACTATTGCCACTACTAGTCCTATAACTACTACTACTACTGCTACTACTACAGCCACTGCTACTACGTCTACTATTATTAGTAATACTTCCACTACTACTACTTTTGTTACGACTACTACTACTACTTCGGTAACACCTAAGCAACTACTACTGCAACTACTACTGCAACAATTCCTAGTACTACTTCAACTGCAATAACTAAAACCACTGCGGCTGTTACTGCTATTACAACTGCAACTACTACTACTACTACTATTATTGCTACAACTACTAGTACTACTACAACAACTACTACTAATACTACTATTATTGCTACAACTACTAGTATTACTACAACAACTACTACTACTGCTGTTGCTGCTGTTGCTACTACTACTACTACTGCTATTGAGACTGCTACTACTACTACAACAACTACTATTACGACTATTGTTTCTTCTGCCAGTACAAATACTACTATTACTTCAACTTCGCCAACTAATACTGCTACTCCAACGACTACTACTACCACAACTACTGTGACTACCACAACTACTGCTATTTCTACAACTACTACAACAACTACAACTATTATTGCTACAACTACTACTACCACTACTACTACTACGTCTACAACTATTGCTGCTACTACTACTATTACTGTTACTACTAGTACTACTCCCTTCCCCCACCTCCTCCTCCTCTTCTTACTAATACTACTGCTACTTCTACTACAACTACTACTTCGACTACTATTACTACTACTACTACTATTGCTACTACTACCACGTCTACTACTTCAACAATAACTACTACTACTTCTACTACTGCTACAACTACTAGTTCCACTATTACTACTATTACTGCTAATAATATGACTACAATTACTTTGACTACCACTACTACTACTGCAAATACCACAACTACTTCTACTTCTATAACTACTACAACAACTGCTACTACTATTGCTACAACTGCTACTACCACTACTAGCGCTAGTCCTACTACTACTAATACAACTACTACCACTACTATTACTATTGCTGCCACTACCATGTCTTCTACTTCAACAAAAACTACTACTACTTCTGCTACTGCTACGACTACTTCCACTATTACTACTACTGCCAATAATATGACTACAATTGCTCTTACTACCACTACTACTACTGGCACCACCACTACTACCACTACTTCTACTGCTGCTACTACTACTTCTTCTTCTACTGCAACAACAACAACTACTACTACTACATCTACTACTTCTAGTACTAATACTACTATGTCTGCTATTACTACCGCTACTACTATTATTACTACTACTACTACAACAACAACAAAAACTCCTATTGCTACTACTACAACACCTTCAAGTACTATAATAGCTACTGCTACTACTACTATTACTACTACTACTACTACTACTACCGCTAATACTACTACACTACTACTACAACTACTTCTACTACCACTATTACTACTCTAATTACTACTATAATTACTACTACAATTACTACTACTACTACTGCAACTACTCCTATTGCTACTTCTACTACTACTCCTACTAGACTGCTGCTACTATTAGTACTACTACAACTACGACTACTACTAATCCAACTCTGCTACAACTACTCCAACTGCTAATACTACTACTACTACTTCTACTACTACAACGACTACTGCTATTACTTCTACTATTACTACTACTACACCTACTACTATTACTTTTGCTATTACTACAACTACTCCTACTGCTACTACTTCTAATACAACTAATACTAGTACTATTACTACTACTTATCTACCACAACAACTACCACTACCACATCTACAACTCCTCCTAGTACTACTACTACAACTACCATTGCTACTACTACTACTACTACTAATACTACGACTTCTACTACTACTCCAACTCCTATTGTTACGGCTATTGCTGCGACTACTTCTACTGTTACAACTATTATTACTGAAACTACTACTGCTGATACAACAACTACTACTACTACTCCACTTACTAAAACTAATACAGCTACTACTGCTACTATAGCTACAACTACTCCAATTACTACTACTACTTCTACTATTAGAGTAACAACCGCTACTACTTCTGCTGCTGCACACATTAATACTCCTACTACTGCTACTACTGCTACTACTCCTACTTCTACTCGTCCTACTAGTAGTTGTTCTACTACTACTACTATTACAACTAGTACTACTACAACTACTAGTACTACTACAACAACAACAACAACTACTACTACAACTATTGCGACTATTGCTACTACTACTAACACTACAACAACTTCTACGACTTCTATTACTACTACTACTACTACTACTGCTGCTACTACTATTACCACTACTAGTTCTACTATTACTACTACTACTACTACTGCTACTACTACTCCTACTAGTACTACTACTACTACCACTACCACCACTACCACTACTACTATTTCTAATGCTATTACTACTACTACTACTATAACTACTGCCACTCCAACAAATACTTCTATAATTACTACCACTATGACTTTTACTACTACTACTACTAGTACTACTACTACTACTATAAAAATACTGTTGCGGTTATTGCTACTACTACTATGGGTAATACTCCTGCTATTACTTCCACTACTACTGCTACTACCACAAATATTACTGCGACTGCTACTACTGCTATAGCTACTATTACTTTGACTACTACTACCACTACTACTACAACTACTAATCATGCTGCTACAATTATTATTGCTACTACTACAACAACAACAAGAACAACAACTACTACTCCTACTACTACCATTACTACTAATATGCCCTCTACTATCGCTACTGCTACTCCTACTGCAACAACTACTACTACTACAACAACTACTACTATTACTAAACATCAAACATCCACTACTACTAATTTTCCTCCTACTACTTTTGCTACTACTAATACAGCTTCTGCGACTGCTACTACACTTACTACTACTATCACCATAGCTACTACTACTGCTATTACTACTGCTACTACTGCTACGATTACTACTCCTCCTCCTCCTGCTACAACGGCTACTACTGCCGCAACTAATTCAACTACCACAACTACTACTGCCAGTAAAACTATTACAACAATAATAACTACTACTACTACTACTACTACTACTACTACTACTACTACTGTTACAACTGCTACTATTGCTAAAACTAATACGACTACCACAACTACAACTACCGGTACTACTATTACAACAACAATAACTACTACAACTTCGGTTACTACTGCTACTACTACTGCTACTGGTGCTACTACTACTACTGCTACTAGTATTACAACCACAACAACTGCTGCTGCTTCTATGATTGCTTGGATTGCTACTACTACGACTATTGCTACAACGGCTACTACTACTACCACTACTACAACGGCTACGACTGCCACTACTGCAACTACTACTACTACTACTACTACTTCTACTACTACTATAACCACCACTAATACTACAACAACTATTACATCCACTACCACTATTACAATAACTACAACAACAACAACAACAACAACAACAATTACTACTACTACTACAACTGCTACTACTACTGCTACTGCTACTAGAAGTACTACTACTGCCATAACTACAACAACAACAACTACTACTACAACTATTGTTACTGCTACAACTACTACTGCTATTACTACTTTTAGTACTACTACTACTAAAAGTACTATTTCTACAACTACATCTACTACTACTACTATAACAATGACAACTACGACAACAACAACAGCTACAACTACTATAACTACTACTACTGCTGTTGCTGCTAATGTTACTACAACTACTTCTACTATTCCAACTACATCTACTGCTGCTGCTAGTACTGCTACTGCTATAGCTACTTGCTAGTACTGCTACTGCTATAGCTACTACTACTCCTACTACTACTATTGCTACTACTATTATTACTACTACTACTGCAACCACTTCTACAACTACTCTACTGCAAGTACTACTACTATTAATACAATTACTACTACTACTAATACTACTATTGCTACTGCTACTATGAGTGCTACTACTGTCATTACTACTGTAATTACTTCTCTGACTACTCATACTCCTACTGCTACTGCTACTACAACTGCTGTGACTACTACTACTAATATAATTACTACTACTACTGCTACTACTGCTGCTACTACTCCTATTGTTGTTTCTGCTACTGCTGCTACTGCTACTACAACTACTACTACGAAAACAACTACTACTTTTGTTGCTACTACTGCTCTTACGGCAGCTACTACTACAACTACTACTGTTATTGCTACAACTGCTGCTACTGCTACTGCTATTACTAGTACTACCACTACTAGGACTACTACTGCTACTGCTACTACTGCCACCACCACTACTACTCCTGTTGAGACTATTATTACTCCTACTACTACTGCTTGTGCTACTGTTACTACTCCTACTTCTAGCACAACTACTTCTACTACAATGACTGCAATTACTACTACTGCTACTAATGGTAATACTCTTACAACTCCTTCTATTACTACGGCTACAACAACTACTACTAAGCTGCTGCTGCTGCTGCTACTACTACTACTACTACTACAGTTATTATTGTCAAAACTACTGCTACTTCTACTACTGTGGCCGCCACTACAACGGCTACTTCAACTACTACAACGGCTAGTACCATTACTAGTGCAACTACTACTTCTATCACTGCAACTGCTATTACTAGTACCACCACTACTACTTTTATGACTACTTCTACTATAAGTACTTTTCCTACTATTACTACTACTGCTACTTTTCCAACAAGTATTACTAATACTACTATTACTCCTAATACTACTAGCAGTACTACAACTTCTACTACTATTACTGCTACTACTGCTGTTGCTACAGCTGCTACTGCTGTTGCCACTACTAGTACGACTCCAACTGCTACTCCTACGACTACTACAACTATGCCTACTCCTACTATTGCAACTACTACTAGTACTCCTACTCTTACTCGCACTACCATTACTACTATTTCTACTACTTCTACAACTACTCCTACTCCTACACCAGCTGCAACAACTGCTACATCTACTACTTCTACTACTCCAAATACTACTACTACTACTTCTCCTAATACTACTACTGCTACTACTACACTACCACTACTAATACTGTTGCTGCTGTTGATGCAATTGTAGCGACTACTACTAATACTACTACTTCTACTACTGTTGCTGCTCCTGCTGATTCTACTACTACTACTACTTCTGCTGCTAGTGCTACTACTATACTTACTACTATTGCTACTGCTACTACTACTATTGCCCCTACTATTACAACTACTCCTACTTTAGATCCTACTACAACTACTAATGCTACAATAGCTACAGCTACCACTACAAAAGCTGCTACTATTACTGCTAGAACTGCTACGATGGCTACTGTTACAAATGCTACTGTTAGTTATCCTACTGTTACTACTGCAACTACTGCTACTAATATTACTACTACTACTATTACTACTAGTATTACTACTGCCACTAATAATTCTCCTACTTCTACTACTTCTGCTACTACTAATGCTGCTTCTACTACTACTATACTTACTACTATTGCCACTGCTACTATTGCCACTATTGCTACTGCTACTACTGCCACTACTATTATAGCTACTCCTACTTTAACTTCTACTACAACTACTAATGCTATAATAGCTACAACTACCACTACTAACACTGCTACTATTACTTCTACAACCACTACGATGGCTACTGTTACAAATGCTACTGCCAGTCCTCTTACTGCTACTACTACAACTACTGATACTAATATTATTACAACTACTATTACTACCAATCTTACTTCTACCACTAATAATTCTCCTACTACCACTACTTTTGCTACTAGTAATGCTGCTTCTACTACTACTATACTTACTACTATCGCTACTGCTACTATTGCTACTACTGCTACTACTACTGCTACTGTTGTTATAGCTACTTCTACTCTTGCTGCTACTATGACTACTAATGCTACAACAACTACAGCTACCACTACTATAGCTGCTACTATTATTGTTACAATTACTACGATGGCTACTATCATAATGGCTGCTTTTAGTCCTCCTACCGCTACTATTGCAACTACTCCTACCCATATTATTACCACTACTATTACTACTACTCGTACTTCTACTACTACTAATTTTCCTATTACTACTAGTTCTGTTACTACTAATGTTGCTTCTGCTACTGCTACTACTCTTACTACTATAACTACTACTGCTGCTACTGCTATTGCAACTGCTATTATTTCTACGACTGCTTCTACTACTACTACTGCAACAACAGCTACTACTGCTACCACTACTATGACTGCAACTACTACTACGGTTGCTGCTACAATTACAATAACAACAATAATTACTACAACAACTACTACTACTGCTACTACAGCTATTGCTACAACAAATACTGCTACTATTACAACTACAACTATAATTATTGTGGCTACTACTACTACTGCTACTACTACTACTACTACAACAACAACAACAACAATAACTACTACTACTACTACTACTACTACTACTACTACTCCCAATACTACTATTACTTCCACAACTATAACTTCTGCTACTACAGCTACAATTAATACTACTACTACTATTAATGTTGTTGCTGCTGCTACTATCGCTACTATTGCTACTGCTGTGACTACTGCAACTACTACCAGTACGCCTACTACTACTGCTATTGTTGTTGCTGCTACTGCTACTGCTGCTACAACTACTATTACTAGTACAGCTCAAACTGCTACTATGGCTATGACCAACACAACTAGTACCACAATGACTATTACTACTACTACTGTTATTACGACTACTACTACCACTACTACTACCACTTCTACAATGAGTACTGCTACTACTATTGCTACTATTTTTACTTGTACTACGATTACTTCTACTATTACTACTACTACAACAAAAATAATAACTATTACTACTAAAATGACAACCTCTACTACTATTGCTCCTTCTACTACTACTCCTACTAATAGTAATACTACAACATCAACTACAACTACTACTTCTAATACTACTACTACTATAACTTTTGCTACTACTACTATTACTACTACAAATAGAAATACTACTAATACTACTTCTGCTATCATTACGACTACTACTACTGCTATTACTGCTGCTACTACTACTACTGCTAATATTGCTACTATGACTACAACTATTACTATTACTACTACAATTGCTGCTACAGTACTATTACTATTACTACCACTGCTACTCCAAGTACTATTACTACTGCAACTTCTGTAACTACCACTGCTACTATTACAACAACTACTACTACAACTACTACTTCTACTACCACTAGTACTTCTACCACTAATGCTACTGTTGCTACTATTAATGCTACTACTACTACAACTACTACTATTTCTGCTACACTACCATTACAACTACTATGACTACTATGACTACTACTGCAACTAATGTTGCTGCTACCACTACTGCCACTACTACTATGACTACTACAACTACCACTTCTACTTCTACTGCTACTATTATGACTACAGCAACAACTACTGCTACTTTTACTTCTACTATTTCTACAACTATTACTCCTGCTGCTACTGCTACTACTTATCCCGCTACTACTAATACTGCTACTACTTCTATTACTACTACTACTATTACTGAAACTACTGCTATTGCTACTACTACTTCTACTACTACCATTGTGGCTGCTGCTACCACTATTGCTAATGCGGCCACTACTATTTCTCCCACTACTGCTACTACTGCTACTACGACAGCAACTATAACAACTACTACTACTACTACTTCTCCTATTGCTACAACTACCACTTTTACTACTACTGCTATAAGCACTTCTACAACTATAACTACTACTACTACTATTACTATTGCTACTGCTACTACAGGTGCTATAACTTTTACTCCTACTACTATTGTTGCTATTATAATTGCTACTACTATAGTAGTAGGATAGCAGTAGCAGTAGCAGTAGTAGTTGCAATAGTAAAAATAGCAGCAGTAGTAGTAATAGAAGTAGTAGTGGTAGTAGTAGTAGTAGTAACAGAAGTAGTAGCGGATGTTGTAGAAGTAGTAGTATTAGAAGTTGTAGTTGCAACGGTAGTAGCACAAACAACATTGGTCATAGTAGTAGAAGCAGTACTCATACTAATAATAGAAGTAGTAGCAGTAGTTGCAATAGTAGTCGGAGTAATAGTAGAAGTAGTAGCCGTAGCAGTAGTAACAGATGCAGAAGTAGTAATAGTACTAGTAGTAGTAGTTATAGTAGCAGTAGTAGTAGCAGTAGTAGTAATAGCAGTTACTGTAGTAGCAGTAGTAGTAGTGTAGCAGTAGTAATATTAGTTATAGTAAAAGTATTAGTAGGAATAGTTATAGTAGTGGTAGCAGCATTAGTAGTAGCATAGTAGCAGTGTTAGGAGTAGTACTACTAGTAGTAGTAGTAGTCTCAACAGTAGCTACAGTAGTAGTTGTAGGATGAGGAGGCGTAGTAGTAGTCATAGTGGCAGTAACAGTAGTAGTAGCTATTGTAGTAGTAGTAGTAGTAGTAGTATTAGGCAAAGAGGTAGCAGAAGGAGGATTAGTAGTAGCAAGAGTGAGAATAGCAGCAGCAGTAGGAGTAGTAGTAGTAGTAGTAGTAGTAGTAGTAGTAGTAGTAGTAGTAGAAGTAGTAGTAGTAGTAGAAGTAGAAGTAGTAGTAGTAGTAGTAGTAGCAGCAGCAGCTATAGCAGTAGTGGTTGTTGGAGTAGCGATAGTGACAGTAGTAGCAGTGATAGTACTTGATGTAGGAGTAGCAGTAGTAGTTGTGATAGTAATAGTAGTGGCAATAGTAGTAGTAGTAGTACTAGTAGCAATAGTAGTTGTAATAGCAATAGTAGTGGTATTAGTAGTAGCAGTTTTAGTTATAGTAGTAGTAGCTAGTAGTAGTAGCAGTAGTAGGAATAGCAGTAATAGTTGTCATAGTCGGAGTAGTAGTAGTAGTAGAAATAGTAGCAGAAGTAGTAGCAGTAGTAGCAGTAGTAATAGTTGTAGGAGTAGTAGTAGCAGCGATAGTGGTGAAAGTAGGAGTAGTAGTAGTTGTAGGAATAGTAGTAGTAGTAGCAGCAGTAGTAATAGTAGCTGTAGTAGTAGTTAGAGTAGCATTAGTAGAAGGAGTAGTAGTAGTAGGAATAGTAGTAGTAGTAGCAGCAGTAGTAATAGTAGCAGTAGTAGTAGTTAGAGTAGCATTAGTAGAAGTAGCAGTAGTAGTGATACTTAGTAGTAGTAGTTGTTGTTATTGTTATTATTATTGTATTAGTAGTAGTAATTTTAGTAATAGTAATAGTAGGAGAAGCGGTAGAAGCTGCAATAGTAGTAGATGTAGTAGTAGTAGGTGTAGTAGTACTATTAATTGTAGTTATAGTAGTGGTAGTAGTAGTAGTCAAAGGGGTTGAATTAGTAGTATTAGTGGTGGTGGAGGCAGCAAAAGTAGTTTTAGCAATAGTAGCAATAGTAGCAATAGTAGCAATAGCAACAGTAGTTGTTGTAGTAGTGTAGTCATGGTAATTATTGTAGTATTAGCAATAGTAGTAGTACTAGTGGTAGAAGTAGTAGTAGTAGCAATAGTAGTAGTAGTCGTAGCGGTAGGAGCGGTAGTAGGAGCATTAGTAGTTGCAGTAGTTGTAGCAAAAGTAGTAGTAGCAGTCGTCGTAGTAGTAGTAATCACGATCGACATTGTAGTAGCCATAGTTGTAGCAGTTATTTTAGCAGAAGCAATAGTAGCAGTAGTAGTCGCAGTAGCAGCTATAGTAGTTGCCATAGGATGAGGAGGAGTAGTAGTCATAGTGGTAGTAATAGTAGTAGTAGCAACAGAAGTAGTAGTAGTAGTTATTGTAGTAGTATTAGGCGAAGTGGTAGCTGAAGGAGTAGGAGTAGTAGTTGTAGTAGCAAGAGTGAGAGTAGGAGTAGTAGTTGTTGTTGTTGTTATTGTAGTAGTTGTAGTAGTAGTAGTAGTAGTAATAGTAGTAGTGGTAGTAGCAGTACTGGTTGTTGGAGTAGCTATGGTGACAGTAGTAGCAGTGATAGTAGCTATAGTCGGAGTAGGAGTAGTAGTAGTAGTGGTAGTAATAGTCGTGGCAGTAGCAGTAGTAGTAGTGCTAGTAGCAATAATAGTTGCAGTGGCAGTAGTAGTGGTAGTAGCAGTAGCAGTAGTAGTTGTAGTAGTAGTGGTAGTAGCAGTAGCAGTAGTAGTTGTAGTAGTAGTGGCAAGTAGTCGTAGTAGTAATAGCAGTAATAGTTGTCATAGTAATAGTTGTTGTAGTTGTAGCGATCGTAACAAAAGTAGTAGCAATAATAGCAGTAGTAATAGTTGTAGGACTAGTAGCAACAGCAGCAATGGTAAAAGTAGGAGTAGAAGCAATTGCAGGAATAGTAGTAATAGCAGCAACAGCAGTTGTTGTTGTTGTAGTGGTGATAATAGTAGTAGAAGTAGTAGTTACGGTAGCATTAGTAGAAGTAGTAGTAGCATAGCAGAACTACTTATACTTAGTAGTAGTAATTGTAGTAATAGTAGTAGTAGTAGTAGTAGTAGTAGAAGAAGAAGTTGCAGCAGTAGCAATAGTAGTAGTTGTAGTAGTAGCAGTTATAGTAGTACTATTAATAGTAGTTATAGTAGTGGTAGTAGTAGTAGTAGTAGTGGTAGCAGCAGAAGTAGTAGTAGCAATAGTAGCAATTGTAGAAATAGCAGTAGTAGTAGTAATAGTAGTAGTGTAGCAGTAGTAGTTGTTGTAGTATTAGCAATAGTAGTAGTAGTGTAGTAGTAGTTGTTATTGTAGTATTAGCAATAGTAGTACTAGTAGTAGCTGTAGTAGTAGTAGTCCTAGTGGTAGGAGTGGTTCTAGGATAAGTAGTAGTTGTAGTAGTTGTTGCAAAAATATTAGTAGCAGTCATAGTAGTAGTAGTAGTCACGATAGGTAGTGTAGTAACCGCAGTTGTAGCAGTTATTTTAGCAGAAGCAATAATAGCAATAGTTCTAGTAGTAGTAGCAGTAGGAGTTTAGCCATAGTAGTAGCTATCGCGGTAGCAATAGTAATTATAGTCATTGCAGTTGTGGTCGTAGTAATAGTAGTAGTTGCAACAGTAGTAGTAGTATTATGAGCAGTTGTGGCAGTAGGAGTTGTGGTAGTAGCAGAAGTAGGAGGTTTAAGAGTAGTAGTAGCTATCTTAGTAGTTGCAGTTCTAGTGTAGTAGTAGAAGTAGAAGTAGTATTAGCAGTAGTAGTAGCAGCATTAGCAATACTTGTAGTAATAATAGTTGTTGTTGTAGTAGTAGTAGTAGTAGTAGTAGTGGCAGTAGTATTATGAAAGCCGTAGGACTTGTAGTAGTAGTAGTGGTGGTGGTGGTGGAAGTAGTAGTAGCAGTAGCAGTTATTGTAGTAGTTATAGTAGTAGCAGCAGCAGTAGAAGTAGTAGTTGCAATCGTTCTAGTAGGAGTAGCAATAGTGATTGTAGCATTAGTAGCAGAAGGAATAGTAGTAGTAGTTGTAGTAGTATTAGCAGTAGTAGCAGCAAGATGAAGAGGAGTAGTAGTAGTGGTAGTGGTAGTAATAGTAGTAATAGCAGCAGTAGTATTCATAAGAGCAGCAGTAGTAGTAGTATTAAGAGAAGTGGTAGCAGAAGGAGTAGTAGTAGTAGCAGGAGTGAGAATAGTAGTAGTAATAGTAGCTGTAGTAGTCATATGAGTAGTACTAGTAGTGATAGTAATAGTAGTCATAGTAGTAGTGGTGGCAGTAGTAGTAGCCATAGTTGTAGCAAGCAGTAGTGGTTGTAGTGATAGTAGTAGTAGTGGTTGTAGTGATAGCAGTAGTAGTTGTTGTTGTAGCAGCTGCAGTAGTATTGATAGTAATGGTAGTAGTAGTAATAGTTGTAGTAATAGGAAGTGGAGTAGTAGTAGTAGCAAAGTAGTAGTTGTTGTAGTAGTAGTAGTGGCAATAGTATTAGTAGTGGAAAAAGTAGTAATAACAGTAGTAGTATGGGGAATAGTAGCAGTAGTAGTAACAGTTGTAGTAGTAAGTTAAAATAGTGGCAGTTGTAGTAGTAATATTATTAATAGAAGTAGAAGTAGTAGTAGTGATAGTAACAATAGCTGGAGTAGCAGAAGTCACAGCAGTGGCAGTGATAATAGCTATAGTAGTAGGATTAGTAGTAGTAGTATTAATAGTGATTCTAGTAGTAGTAGCAGCAGTAGGAGTAGGAGTAGAAGTAGTAGTAGTAGTTGTTGTTGTAGCAGCGAAACTAGCTATAGCAGTAGTAGTAGTAAGAAGAGGAGTAGTAGTAGTAGTTGTATAGTAGTAGTAGTAGTAGTAGTATTAGCAGGAGTAGTAGTAGTAGTGGTAGTAGCACTAGTAGTAGCAATGGTAGCAGTAATAGCAGCAGCAGCAGTAGTTACAGTAGTAGTAGTATCAGTAGTTGTACCAGTAGCAGTTGTCATGGTGGCAGAACTATTAGCAGTAGTAGTAATAGCAAGAGTATTAGCATTAGCAGTAGTAGCAGTTGTTGTACTAGTATTTGTAGTAGCAGTAGCAGTTGCGGCAGTTGTTGTTGTGCTAGAAAAACTATAAGTTGCAGTAGTGGTAGTAGTAGTAGTAGTTGTAGTAGTAGTAGTAGTAATAGAAACTGTTGTAGTAGTTGTAGCAGTAGCATTAGTAGTACTAGTGATAATTGTCGAAGTAGTAGCAGTAGCTATAGTAGTAGTGGCTGTTGTAGTAGTAGGAGGGGTAGTTGTAATAGTAGTAATAATAATAGTAGTAGCAGCAGTAGTGGTAATATAAGTAGTAGTGGCAATAGCAGTAGTAGCAGCAGCCATAGTTGTAGTAGGAGTAGCTGTGATAGCAGTTGCTAGAGTAGCAATAGTAGTAGTAATATCTAGTAATAGTATTAGTAGTAGTAGTAGCAATAGTAGTAAGTTGTTGTAGTACTAGTTGTTGTTATTGCGAGTAATAGTAGTAATAATAGTTGTTGTTGTTTAGTAGGAGTAATAGTAACGACATTAGTAGCAGTAGTAGTAGTAAGAGTAGTAGTAGTATTAGTAGAAGTTGTAGTTGTAGTAGTAGTAGCAGCAGTAGTAGTAGTTATCGTTGTAGTTGTAGTTACAGTAGTAGTAGTAGTAGCTATAGGAGTAGTAGTGGTAGTTGTTACAGTAGCAGAAGTAATTGTAGTAGTTGTAGCAGTAGTAGCAGTAGTATTATTGTAGTAGTAGTGGTGGTGGTAGTAGTAGAAATAGTAGCAGTAGTAGTTGCAGTAGTAATCATAGCAGTAGTAGCAGTCGTAGTTGTAGTAGTAGTAGTAGTAGTAGCAGTCGTGGTAGTGGTAATAGCAACAGTTGTGGTAATAGTAGTACCCATAGTTGTTGCCATAATAGTACTAGTAGCAAGAGTAGCAGTTGCAGTAGTCATGGAAGTTGTAGTTGTAGTTGCATTAGTAGCAGCCGTAGTAGTTGTAACAGTACTAGCAGTAGCTGTAACATTAGTAATTGAAGTTGAAGTAGTAGCAGAATTAATAGTAGCTGTTGCAGTAGTAGCAGCAGTAGCAGGAGTTGTAGTAGTTGTAGTATCAGTATGAATAGTAGTAAGAGTGGTTGTAGTAGTAATAGTTATAGTAGTAGTAGAAGTAGCTATAGTGAAAGTAGCCATAGCCATAGTAGTAGTAGTAGTCACAACAGTAGCAGTAGTATTATGAGGAGGAGTAGTAGCAGCAGCAGCAGTAGTAGTAATAGTAGTAGTAGGTGTAGTAGTAGTAGTCGTAGTAGTAGTAGTAGGTGTAGCAGCAGTAATAGTAGCTTTAATAGTAGTTGAGTAGTAATAGTTGAAGTAGAAGTAGTAGTGCTGTGTTAGTTGTAGTAGTAGCAGTAGTAGTAGAAGTAACAGTAGTAGTAGTAGTTGTGGTAGTAGTGTGAAAAGTAGTTGTTGTAGCAGTTATAGTCATAGTTGTAGTAGTAGTAGTAGTAGTAGCAAAAGTATTAGTTGGACCGGTAGTAATAGTAGTAATAGTAGTAGTAGTAGTAAAAGGAGTAGTAGTAGTTATTGTAGTTAGAGTAGTAATAGTAGTAGTAGTAGAAGTAGGAGTAGCTAGTAGTGGTAGTATCAGTAGTAATAGTTGTTGTAGTACTAGTAGTGGAAGTAGTAGTAGCAGTAGCAGTTGTATTAGGAATGTAATAGTAGCACTAGTGGTAGTAGTAGTGGTGGTGGTAGTAGTAGTAAGGGAAGTTGTAGTCAGAGTAGTAGTTGTAGTAGTTTCAACCATAGCAATAATAGTAGTTTTAGCAGTAGTTGTAGTAGTAGTTATAGTAGGAGTAGTAGTAGTGGTAGTAGTAGTGGTAGTAGTAGTGGTTTTTGTGGCAGAAGTAGCGGTTGTCATAGCAGTAGTAGCAGAAGTAGTGGTAGTATTAATAGTAGTAGTAGCTGAAGCAGTAGTAGTAGGTGTAGTGGCATTTGGTGTGGGAGAAGTTGTAGTAGTAGTAGTAGTAGTAGCAGGAATAGTAGCGACAACAGTAATTGTAGTATGGGGAGTAGATGTAGTAATAATAGCCATAGTAGTAGTTGTGGTAGTAGTGGTAGTAGTAGTGGTCGTAGTAGCAGTAGCAGCAGTCATAGTAGTACTAGTAGTAGTCGTAGTCGTAGTAGTAGTAGTAGTAGTAGTTATAGTAGGTGGAGTAGTAGCAGTGGCGACAACAGTTGTAGTAGCAATAGCGGCAGCTGCGGCTGCAGTAGTACTAGTAGTTGTTATTCTAATAGTAGGTGGAGAAGTAGCGGCAGTTGCAGTATTAGCAGTAGTAGTTGCAGTATTAGCAGTACTAGTTGCAGTAATAGTAGTTTTAGTAGTAGCAAAAGAAGTTGTAGGAGCAATAGGAGTAGTACTGGAAGTAGTAGTAGTCGTAGCCGCAATTGTAGTAATGGGAATAGCAATAGTAGTAGTAGTCGTAGTGGTGGTAGAAGTAGTAATAGTAGTAGTAGGACTAGTAGTGGCAGTAGTAGTCATAGTAGTTGTAGTAGTAGGAGTTGTAGTAGTCATAGTAGTTGTAGCAAAAGTAGCAGTAGAAGTAGTAGCAGTAGTAGTAGACACAATTGAAGTTGTAGTAGCAGCAGTTGTAGCAGTTATTCTAGTTGAAGCAATAGTAGCAGTAGCAGTTGCATTAGCTATAGTTGCAGTAGTAGGAGCACTAGTTGTAGTAGTAGTAGTAGCAGTAGTAGTTTTAGCCGTAGTAGTAGCTATAGAAGTAGTTGTAGAATTTGTAGTTGTCATAGTAGTAGTAGTAGTCATATTAGTAGTTGCAGCTGTAGTAGTAGTATTACGAGGAGTAGTGTCTATAGAATTTATAGTAGTAGCAATAGTAGGAGGAGTGAGAGTCATAGGAGTAGTTATAGTAGCAGCAGTAGTAGAGTAGTAGTCAGAGTAGAAGTAGTATTAGCAGTAGTAGTAGCAGCATTCGCAATAGTCATAGTAGTAGCAGTAGTAGTAGTAGCATTATGAGTAGTAATAGTGGTAGGAGTTGTCTTAGTAGTAGTGGTAGTAGTAGTAGTTGTTGTAATAGCAGCAGCAATAGTAGTTGTAGTCGTAGCGGTAGTACTAGTAGGATATGCAGTTGTAGTAGTAGTAGTAGTAATAGTAGTGGCAGTGGCAGCAATAGTTGCAGTTGCAGGGGAAATTGTAGTAATGGTAGTAGTAGTAGTACAAGTAGTAGTAGTAATAGTAGTAGTAGTAATGGCAACGGCAACAGTATGAATGAGTAGCAGTAGTTGGAGCAATAGCAGTCATAGCTTTAGTAGGAATAGTAGAAGTAGTAACAGTCAGAGCTTTTGTAGTAGTAATAGCAGTGTTTGTAGTAGTAGAAGCAGTTGTTGTAGTAGTAGCAATAGTATAAGTGGCAATAGTTGTACTAGTAGTAGTAGTAGCAGTCGTAGTAGCCACAGTAGTAGTAATAGTTATAGTAGTAATAATAGTAGTTGTAGTAATAGTAGTAGTAGTACTAGTAGTAGTAGTAGTAGAACTAGTAGTGGCAGTACTAGTAGTACTAGCAGTTGTAGCAAGGGTCGTAGTAGCAGTAATAGTAGCTATAGAAGAATTAGTAGCAGCAGTAGTAGTACTAGTAGTGGTAGTAGTAGTAGTAGCATTAGTAGCTGTAGTTGTAGTTGAAGTACAAGTAGTGGTAGTAGGAGTAGTAGAAATAGTAGCAGAAGTTGTGTTATAGTTGTAGTAGTCGCAGTAGTAGTCGTTATTATTATAGAAGCAGTAGTAGCAGTGGTAGAAGTAATAATCATAGTAGTAGGAGTAGTAATAATAGTAGTTGTATTAGTTGGAGTGTTAGGAGTAGTAGTAGTGGTAGACATAGTAGTAGTAGCAGTAGTAGTATTAATAGTAGTAGAAGTAGCAGTAGTTGTCATAGTAATAGTAGTAGTAATAGTTACCGCAGTAGCAGCAGCTATAGTAGTAGCTATAGTAGTAGTATTAGCAACAGTAGCAGCAGCAGCAAGAGTAGTAGTAGCAGTAGAAGTACTAGTAGTAGTGGCTGCAATAGTAGTGGTGGTAGTAGTAGTGGTAATTGTAATAGTAGTAGTAATTGTTGTTGTTGTGGTTGCAGTAGTTGTAGTTGTTGTAGTAGTAATGGAATTTGTAGTAGTAGTAGAAAGTGTAGTACTAGTAGTAGTAGTAATATTTGTTGTAGGACTAGTAGTAGGAGTAGGGGTAGTAGTAGTAGTAGTAGCAGCAACAACAGCAGTCGTAGTAGTAGTAGTAGTAGTAATTGATGTTGTTGTTGTTGTTGTTGTTGTTGTTGTTGTTGTTGTTGTTGTTGTTGTAGTAGTAGTAGTAGTAGTAGTAGTAGTAGTAGTAGTAGTAGTAGAACTTGTAAGAGTATTAGGAGTAGAAGTAGTGGTAGTAGTAGTGGTGGTGGTGGTGGTGGTGTTGGTAGTAGTAATAGTTGTTATTGTTGTAGTAGCATTAGTAGTAGCCGCAGCAGTTGTAGTAGTAGTAGTACTAGCACTTGTAATAGTAATAGTAGTAGTAGTAGTAGAAGTAGTAGCAGGAGTATTAGTAGTAGCGGTAGTAGTGGCAGGAGTAGCAATAGTAGTAGTAACATTTGAAGCAGGAGTATTAGTAGTAGTAGTAGTAGTAGTAGTAGCCATAGTAGTCGTAGTAGTAGTTGTAGTGGTCGCAGTAGGAGTAGTCGTAGTAGTAGTAGTAGCTGTATCGGTTGTAGTAGTTGCAGAAGTAGTACCAGGAGTAGTACTTATAGCAATAACAGTAGTAGCACTACTTGTAGTAAAAGCAGCAGAAATGGAAGGAATAGTTGTAGCAGAAGTAGTAATAGCAGTAGTAGTTGTTGTAGTCACATTATTTGTTGTAGTTGTTGAAGTAGTGGTAGTAGTAATCGCGGTAGTAGTTTTAGTCACCACAATAGTAGTAGTAGTTGTAGTTATTATTGTTGTAGTTGAAGTGATATTAGTCATTGTAGTAGTAGTAGCAAAAGTTGCAGTAATAGCAGTAATAGCAGTAGTAGTAGCAGTAGCCTTAGTTGCAGCAGCAGTAGTAGTAGAAGTAGTAGTGGTACAAGTACTAGTAGAATTAGTAGTACTAGTATTGGGAGTAGTAATTGTAGTGGTAGTTGTGGTACTAGTTGTAGTGGTGGTGGTAGTAGTAATAGTGGTAGCAGTAGTTGTAGTAATAGCAGTAGCAGTTGTAGCCGGGGTCGTAGTAACAGTAGCAGTAGCTTTAGAAGAATTTGTAGTAGCAGTAGTAGTAGCTGTAGTAGCTGTGGTTGTTGTAGTACTAATAGTGGCAGTAGCAGTAGTAGTTGCATAGTAGTAGTAGCAATAGTAACAATAGTAGCAGTAGCGCCTCTAGTAGTAGTAGTAGTACAAATAGTGGTAGTAGAAGTAGTAGTAGTTGTAGTCATAGTAGACGTAGTAATTCTAATAGTAGTTGGAGTTGTTATTATAGTTGTTGTATTAGCAGTAATAGCAATAGTAGAAGTGGTAGTAGAAGTAGTGATAATAATAGTAGTAGTAGTGGGAGAAGTGATAGTAGTTATCCTAGTAGTCGTCATAGTAGTAAAAGTAGTAGTTGCAATAGTAGCTATAGAAGTAGTTGCATCAGCAGTAGTAATAGCAGAAGTAGTAGCAGTTGCAATAGTAGCTGTAGCAGTAGTAGCAGCACTAGCTGCGGTATCAGCAGCAGCAGCAATAGTAGTAGTAGTTGCAGTAGCAGAAGCAGCAGTAGTAGTAGTAGCGGTAGTAGTAGTAGTAGAAGGAGAAGTAGTAGGGGTAGGGGTAATAGTAGTAACAGCAACAACAATAGTGGTTGAAGTAGTAGTAGTTGTTGTAGTAGTAACCGTAGTGGTTGTACAAAGAGCAGTAGCAGTAGTAGTTGCAGAAGTAGCAGTAATAATAGCAGTAGTAGTAGTAGTAGTAGTAGTAGTAGTAGCAGCAGTAGTAGCTACAGTAGTAGTACCAATACCAGTAGCAGTAGTCATAGTAGTGGTAGTTGTAGTAGTCGTAGTAGTAGCAGCAGCAGCAGTAGTAGAATTATTAATAGTTGTAGTAGTCGCAGCAGTAGTTGCAACTATAGTAGCAGTAGTAATAATAGTAGGAGTAGCAGTAGCAGCAACAGTAGTAGTAGTTGCAGTTGGAGCAGTAGTGGCGATAGTTGTACTAATAGTAGCAGTAGCAGCAACAGTAGTAGTAGTAATTATTGTACTAGTAGTAGTAGTAGTAGCAGCAGTAGTAGAAGTAGCAATAGTAGTAGTAGTCATAATAGCAGCAGTAGTAGCTGAAGTAGTAGTAGTAGCAGTAAAAGTTGTAGTAGTAATAACAGTATTAGTAGTAGTCGTAGTAGGAGTAGTAGTTCGAGTAGTAGTAGTAGCTACAGTGGTAGTAGTAACAATAGTATTAGTTGTTGTAGTCATACTAGTTGTAGTAGTAGTAGTTGTTGTAGTAATAGTCGTAAAAGTTAACGTAGTAGTAGTAGTTGTTGTTGTAGTAATAGTCGTAAAAGTTGTCGTAGTAGTAGTAGTAGCAATAATAGAAGTTGTTGTTGTAGTACTAGTAGCAGGAGTAGTGGTAATAGTATTAGCAAAGGTAGGAGAAGTAGTTGCTGTAGTAGCAGCGGCGATTTAAGTAGTAGTGGTAGTAGTAGCAGTACCCATAGCTGCAGCAGTTGGAGCAGGAGTAGTAGCAGCAGCAGCAGCATTGGTAGCAGTAATAGTAGTACCCATAGTAGCTGTAGTAGTAATTGCAGTAGTAGTAGTTGTAGTTGTGGTCGTAGCAGTACCTATAGCAGAAGTAGTAGTAGCTGTTATAGTCATAGTAAGAGTAGTAGCATTAGTAGCAGCAGTGGCTGTAGCAGTAGTAGTAGCAGTAGCAGCAATAGTAGTAGTAGAAGTAATAGTAGTGGTAGTATAAATAGCCGCAATAGTCATTGTCATAGTAACAATCGTAGTAGTAGTGCCAGTAGTAGTAGTAAGAGTAGTAGCAGTAAAAAAAGTTGTAGCAGCATTAGTAATAGTAGTTGCAGTAGTAGGAATAATAATAATAATAATAGCAGAAGTAGCCGTAGTAGTAGCTATAGTAGCAGTAGCAAAAGTACTTGAAGTAGTACTAGTAGTTGTAGTAGTAGAAGCAGTAGTAGTAGCAGTGTGGTAGTAGTAGTGGTTGCAACATTATTAGTAGTAGTAGTAGTAGTAGTAGTAGCAGCAGTAGCAGCAGTAGCAGTAGTGCCAGTAGAAATAGTAGTTATTGTAGTAGTAGTAGTAGTAGTAATTATTGTAGCAGTTGTCGTAGTAGTTATAGTAGCAGTAATCGTAGTAGTTATCATAGTAGTACTAGTAGGAGTTTTGGTAATAGTAGTAACAAAAGTAGAAATAGTAGTAGTTACTGTAGTAGCAGCAGCGGTGGTGGTAGTAGTAGTAGTAATAGTAGTAGCAGCAACAACAATGGGAATAGTAGTATTAGAAGTATTAGTAATTATTGTTGTAGTAGTAATAGAAGTTGTTGTAGTAGTAGTATTAGAAGCAGAAGTGGTAGCAGTTGTTGTAGCAGCAATAATAGTTTTAGTAGTTTTAGAGGTAGCAGAAGTAGTAGCAGCTGTACCAATAGTAGTGGTAGTAGTAGCAGTAGTAGCCGTTGTAGTAGTAGTAGTAGCAATAGAAAAGTTAGTTGTAGTAGTACTAGTAGTGGTAGTGGTAGAAGTAGTAGCAATAGTAGTGGCTATAGTAGTTGTACTGGTTGTAGTAGGAGTAGCAGTAGTCGTAGTAGTGGTAGCTGTAGTAGCAGAAGCGGTAGTCATGGTAGTATTAGTTGTTGTTGCAGTAGTCGTAGTAGTAGCAGAAGTAGTAGTAGTGGTAGTAGTAACATTAGTAGCAACAGTAGTTGTAGCTGGAATAGTAGCTGAAGTAGTAATAGTAGTAGTAGTAGTAGTAGTAGAAGTAGTAGCAGTTGTAGTAGTTATGGTAGTAGTGGGAGTAGTAGTAGCTGCCGTAGCAGCAATAGTAGTTGTTGTCATATTTACAGTAGTAGTAGTCGCTGTAGTAGTAGTAATAGTATTAGTAGTAGCAGTTGCGATAGTTGTGGGTGTAGTAGCAATAGCAGTTGTATTAGTGGTTGGAGAAGTAGTAATAGTAGTATTAGTAGTAGAAGTAATTGTAGTAGTATGTGTAGTAGTAGTTATTCTAATGGTAGTAGTAGTAGTAGGAGTAGTAGCAATAGTAGCAGTAGTAACAGTGGTGACAGTTGTTGTAGTGTGAACGGCAGAAGCTGTACGAGTAAGAGTAGTAGTAGTAGCAGTAGTCATAGTAGTAGCAATAGTAGCATTAAAAGCAGCAATAGTAGTAGTCATTGTACAAGTAGATGTAGTAGTAGTAGTAGTAGCAATATTAGAAGTTGTAGGAGTAGTAGTAGTAGCATTAGTAGTAGTAGTAGTAGTAGCAGTTGTGGTAGTAATAGTGTAGTAGTTGTAGGCGGGGAAGTATTAGTAGTAGCAGTAGTAATTGTTGTTGTTGTTGTTGTTGTTGTTGTTGTTGTTGTTATTGTCGCTATAGTTGTAGTAGAAGCAGTAGGAGTAGTTGCAGTAGTAGCAGTTGTAGAAGTAGTTGTAGTGGTAGCAGTAGCTATTGTAGTAGTAGTAGCTAGAGTAGTAGCTGTGGAAGGAGTAGTGGTAGAAGTGGGAGTAGTATCATTAGTAGTAGTTGTTGTTGTAGTAGTAGCGATAGTAGCATTAGTAGTAGTAGCAGTAGTAGGAGCAGTAGCTATAGTAATAGTAGTAGTTGTCATAGCAGTAGCTATAGTTGCAGAAGTACTAGCAGTGGTAGTAGTGGTTTTAGTGGTAATAGTAGTTGTACCAGTAGTAGTAGTTACAGAAGTAGCAGCTACAGTTGTATTTGTCGAAGTAGTAGTAGTAGCAGTAGCATCAACAGTACTAGTAGTAGTAGCATCAGTAGTCGTACTAGTATTTGTAGGAGCAATTGTCGCAATAGCAGTAGTAGTAGCAGTAATCTGAGTATTAGTAGTTGCAGTGGTAGTGACAGTTGTGATAGTAGTAGTAGGAGTAGTAGTAGTTGCGATAGTGGTAGTTGTAGCTGTAGGAGTACTTGTTGTTGTGGTTATTAGTTTTATAGTTAAAGTAATAGTAGTAGTAGTAATTACAGTAATAGCAATACTAGTAGTAGTAGGGGCAATAGCCATAGTAATAGTAGCAGGAGTATAAGTTGTAGTAGTACTAGTACTAGTAGAAGTAGTAGTAGTAGTAGTAGTAGTGGGAGTAGTAATATTAGCGGTAGTTGCAGTAGTTGTAGTAGGAGGAGATGTAGTAGCAGAAGTCGTATCAATAGTAGTAGCAGTAATAGTAGTAGTGCTAGTAGTAGTAGTAGTAGTAGAAGAAGAAGAAGAAGAAGTAGTAGTAGTAATAGAAGTATTAGTGGTAGTAGTAGCAGCTGTAGTAAGGGCCATTGTAGCAGTAGTGGTAGCTGTAGAAGAATTAGTAGTAGTAGTTGTAGTAGCAGTAGCCACATTGTAGTAGCAGTACTAGTAGTGGTTGTAGCAGTAGTGGCAGCAACAGTAGTTGTAGCAGTGGCAGCAGCAGCAGTAGTAGTTATAGTAGTAGTAGTGTAGTAGAAGTATTAGTTGTTTATGGTTTAGGGTTTAGGGTTTAGGGTTTAGGGTTTAGTTGTATTAGTAGAAGTAGTAGTGGTTGTTGTAGTAGTTCTCGTAGTAGTAGTAATACTAGTAGTAGAAGTAGTAGTAGTTGCAATAGTCGTGCAAGGAATAGTAGTGGCAGTATCGGTAGTAGTAGAATAAGTAGTAAAAGTAGTAGTAGTAGTAATAGTTGTTGTTGTAGTAGTAGTAGTCGTAGTTATTGTTGTTGTTATCATTGTTGTAGTTATTGTAGTAGTAGTTGGAGCAGCAATAATAGCACAAGTAGTAGTTGGAGCAGCAATAATAGCACAAGTTATAGTAGTAGTAGAAGTAATAGTAGTTGTAGTTGTCGAAGAAGTAGTAGTAGCGATAGTTGTTGTAGTAGTAGTAGCAGACACAGTAGTAGTGGTAGTAGTAGTAGTAATAGTAGTTGGGGTCGTAGTAGCAGTAGCAGCAGCAGAAGTAGTAAAAATAGTAGCAGTAGTAGAAGTCATAATAGTGGTCGTAGCAGTAGTAGAAGTAGTAAGAGTATTAGTAGTAGTAACAGTAGTAGTCCTAGTGGTAATTATCGTTATTGCATTAGTAGTAGGTGTATTAGGAGTAGTAGTACTAGTAGTAGTGTTATTAGTAGTAGGAGTATTAGTTGTTGTTGTTGTAGTAGTAGTAGTAGTAGTAGTAGTACTATTAGCAATAGTAGTAGTAGTAGTAGTAGTAGTAGTAGTAGTAGGGGTAGCAGTAGTAATAGTAGAAGTAGTAGTAGTACTTGTAGTAGTGGCAGTAGTGGTTGTAGTGGTAGTAGTGGTGGTAGTAGCAATTGTGCTAGTAGTAGTAGTACTAGTAGGGGTAGTAGTACTAGTAGTAGTAGGAGTATTAGTAGTAGGAGTAGTAACAGTACTAATAGTAGACAAAGTGGTAGACACAATGGTAGTAGTAAGTAGGAGTAGTAGTAGTAGAAATAGTGGCAGTAGTATTTGTGGCAGTAGTAGTTGAAGCTGTAGTGCTAGTTGTAGTAGTAGTAGTAGTAGCAGCAGTAGCAATATTACTAGTAGTAACCATAGTAGTGGTTGTCGTAGTGGTAGTACTAGTAGTAGTAGGAGTTGTAGCAGTAGTAATGGTAGTAGTAAGTAGTAGTTTCTGAAGTGATAGTAGTAGTAGTAGTAGCAATAGTAATAGTAGTATAAGCAATAATAGTGGTAGTAGTAGTGATAGTGCTTCTACTACTAGTGGTACTAATAGGAGTAGTAGTAGTACTAGTACTAGTAGTGGTATTAGTAGGAGTAGTAGTAGTTGTTGTAGTAGTAGTAGTAGTAGTAGTAGCAGTAGTTGTATTAGCTATAGTACTAGGAGAATTAGTAGTAGTCTTAGTAGGAATAGGAGTGTTAGTAGTAGTAGTAGTAGTAGTAGCAGTAGTACTAGGAGAAGTAGTAGTAGTCTTAGTAAGAATCAGAGTATTAGTAGTAGTAGTAGTAGCAACAGTAGTGGTGGTAGTAGCAGTATTAGTAGCAATAGTTGTGTTAGCAATTGTAGTAGGAGAAGTGGAAGTAGTCTTAGTAAGAATAGGAGTATTAGTAGTAGTATTAGCAGTCGTATTTGTTGTTGAATTTGGAGTAGATGCAATAGTAATAGTCGTAGTAGTGGGAGTAGTAGTTGAAGTTGTAGTAGTGGTAGTAGTAGTAGTAGTAGTAGTAGTAATAGTAGGAGTAGCTGCAGCAGCAACAGTAGTAGCAGTAGTAATCATAGTAGAAGTAGTCGTGGGAGAAGGAGGAGTAGTTTTAGTGGTAGTAGTAGTAGTAGTAGTAGTAGTAGTAGAAGAGGGAGTAGTTGTAGCAGAAGTTATACTAGTAGAAGTAGTAGTGCTAATAGTAGTGGTAGTACTAGCAGTAATAGTAGTTGTTGTTGTGGTGGTGATAGAAATAGTAGTAGTTGTGGTAGCAGCAGCAGTAGTAGTAGTACTAGTAGTTGTAGTTGTTGCAAAAGTAGTAGTTGTAATAGTTGTTGTCATCGTAGTAGTTGTAGTAGTAGTTGTAGTAGTAGTAGTAGCTGGAGTAGGAGTATTTGTAGTTGTTGTTGTAGTTGTAGTACTAGAAGTAGTAGCAACAGTGGTATTAGTAGTAGTAGGAAGAGGAGGAGTAGTAGTCGCAGTTGTAGTTGGAGTAGTAGTCGCAATAGTAGTAGTAATACTACTAGTAGTAGTAGAAATAGTAGTAACAGTAGTAGTTGTTGTTGTTGTTGTAGTAGTAGTTGCTATCGTAGTACGAGTAGCAGTAGAAGCAAGCATAGCAGCAGCAGTCACAGTAGTAAAAGTAGTTATAGTAGTACTAATAGCAGCAACAACAATAGGAGTATCAGCTACCGCAGTAGTAGTAGTAGTAGTATTAGTAATAGTAGTACCAAAATCAGCCACATCTAAAATAGTCATAGCATGATAAGCAATTATAGCTGTAGCGGTAGTTGTAGTAGTAGTTGTTGTTGTAGTAAAAGAAGTAGAAGTTCTAGTAGTAGTAGTAGTCATAGTGGTAGGTGTAGCTGTAGTAGTAGTAGATGTAGTTGTTGTTGTAGTAAAAGAAGTAGAAGTTCTAGTAGTAGTAGTAGTCATAGTGGTAGGTGTAGCTGTAGTAGTAGTAGATGTAGTTGTTGTTGTTGTCATAGTAGTAGTAGTAATTGTGATGGTGGTGGCAGTAAAAGCAGTAGTAGTAGTAGCTGCAACAGCAGTAGCTGTAGTAGGAGTGATAGTAGCAGTAGGAGTTGTAGTAGTAGCAGTAGTTATGGTTGTAGTAGTAGCGGTATTAGCAATAGTATTACTTGTAGTTGGAGTATTAGGAGTAGTAGTAGAAGTAGTAGTAGCAGCAGCAGCAGTGGTAGTAGTAGAAGTAGTAGTTATTGTAGTAGTAGTAGTTGTTGTTGTTCTTGTAGTAGTAGTAGCAATAGTAGTAGTAGTAGTAGTTGTAGTAGTAGTTGTAGTAGTAGTAGTTGCAGTACGGATATTAGGAGGAGGAGGAGCAGCAGTAGTAGTAGCAATATTAGTTGGAGAAGTAGTAGTTGTTATTTTTGTTGTTGTTGTTGTCACTGTTAGGGTAGTAGTAGTAGTAGTAGTAATGTTAGTAGTAGTGGTAGTAGTAGTAGCATTGGTAGTAGTAGTGGTAGTAGTAATAATAGTAGCAGCACTAGTAGCAGTAGTATTAGTAGCCGAAATTGGAGTAGTAGTAGAAGTAGCAGCAGTAGTAGTAGTAGTTGCAGTAGGAGATCTATTAGTTGGAGTAGGTGTAGGAGTAGAAATAGTAGGAGTAGTAGGAGTTATAGTAGCAGAAGTTGTAGTAATAGAAGTAGTAGTAGCTGTTGTAGTTGCAGCAGTAGTTGTAGCAGTAGTAGTAAAAGTAGTAATAGTAGTAGTAGTAGTAGTAGTAGGAGTGTTAGGAGTAGCAGCAGCAGTAGTTGTAGTAGTATTAATAGTAGGAGAAGTACTAGTAGTAGAAGTAGGAGCAGTAATCGTAGTAGTAGTAGTTGGAACAGTAGAAGTAGTAGTAGTAGTCGTAGTTGTTGTTGGACCAGCGCAAAAGTAGAAGTAGAAGTAGTAATAGTAGTCGTAGTTGTTGTTGGACCAGCGCAAAAGTAGAAGTAGAAGTAGTAGTAGTAGGGTAATAGTAGTAGTGGTAGTAGCAGTATAGTAGTAGTAGTATTACTAGTATTTACTGTAGCATTTATAGTGGTAGCGACAATAATAGCAGTAGCAGTTTTAGTAGTATTAGGAGTTATACTAGTAGTAGGAACAATAATAGGAGTAGGAGTAGGAGTATGAGTAGTAGTTGGTGTAGTAGTAGCTGGACTAGCAGCAGTAGTAGCAATAGTGATGGTGGTGGTAGTAAAAGTAGTAGTAGTAGTAGCTGCAATAGCAGTAGCTGTAGTAGGAGTGCTAGTAGCAGTAGGAGTTGTAGTAGTAGCAGTAGTTATGGTAGTAGTAGTAGTCGTATTAGCAGTAGTATTACTTGTAGTTGGAGTATTAGTAGTAGTTGAAGTAGTAGCAGCAGCAGCAACAGTGGTAGTAGTAGAAGTAGTAGTAGTAGTTGTTGTTGTTGTTGTAGTAGTAGTAATAGTTGTAGTAGTAGTAGTAGTAATAATAATAGTAGTAGTAGTAGTAGTAGTAGTTGCAGTACGGATATTAGGAGGAGGAGGAGCAGCAGTAATAGTAGCAATATTAGTTGGAGTAGTAGTAGTTGTTATTTTTGTTGTTGTTGTTGTCACTGTTAGGGTAGTAGTAGTAGTAGTAATGGTAGTTGTAGTGGTAGTAGTAGTAGCATTGGTAGTAGTAGTGGTAGTAGTAATAATAGTAGCAGCACTAGTAGCAGTAGTATTAGTAGCCGAAATTGGAGTAGTAGTACTAGTAGCAGTAGTAGTAGTCATAGTAGTAGTAGTTGCTGTAGGAGATCTATTAGTTGGAGTAGGTGTAGGAGTAGAAATAGTAGCAGTAGTAGGTGTTATAGTAGCATAAGTTGTAGTAATAGAAGTAGTAGTAGCTGTTGTAGTTGCGGTAGTAGTTGTAGCAGTAGTAGTAAAAGTAGTAATAGTAGTAGTAGTAGGAGGAGGAGGAGGTGGTGGAGGAGGAGTGTTAAGAGTAGAAGCAGCAGTAGTTGTAGTAGTATTAATAGTAGGAGAATTAGTAGTAGTAGGAGTAGGAGTAGTAGTCGTAGTAGTAGTAGTTGGAGCAGTAGAAGTAGTAGTAGCAGTCGTAGTTGTTGTTGGACCAGCTCAGAAGTAGAAGTAGAAGTAGTAGCAGTTGGGTAATAGTAGTAGTGGTAGTAGCAATATAGTAGTAGTAGTAATAGTAGTATTGACAGTAGCAGTTGTAGTGGTGGGGACAACAATAGCAGTAGTAGTTTCAGTAGTATTAGGAGTTGTAGTAGTAGTAGGAACAACAACAGGAGTAGGAGTTGCAGTATGAGTAGTAGTTGGTGTAGTAGTAGCTGGAGTAGCAGCAGTAGTAGCAATAGGAGAAGTAATAATAGTAGTAGTATTAGTGGCAGTTGTAGCAACAATAGTAGTAGGTGTAGTGGTAGTTGTTGTAGTAATAGTAGCAACAGTAGTAGTAGGAGTAGTAACACTCGTAGGAGTAGTAGTTGTAGTAGTAGTAGTAGTAGTGGTAGTAGTAATAATAGTAGTATTAGTAGTAGTTGTGGAAATAGTAGCAGTGGTAGAACCAATAACAGTTGTAGGAGTATCAGTAGTAGTAGTAGTGGTAGGAGTGTTAGTTATAGAATTACAAGTAGTAGTAGTTGGAGAATTAGTTGGAGTAGTAGTAGTAGTAGCAGCAACATCAACAGCAATAGTAACAGTAATAGTGGTAGTTGAAGTAGCGGCAGCCGCAGCAACAGTAGTCTAATAGTATTTGTTGTACTAGTTGTAGTAGATGTTATAGTACTAGTAGCGGTAATTGTAGCTGTAGTAATAGTAGTTTGAGAAGTAATAGTAGTAGTAGTCACAGCAGTAGCAACAACTGTAGTATTTGTAGTAGTAGTAGTAGTAGTAGTAGTAGTAGTAGCAGTAGGTGTTGTAGTACTAGCAACAATCATCGTATTAGTATAGTAGTAGCACTAATAGTAGTAGCAGTAGTAGTAGAGGTGGCAGTAGTTGTAGGTTTTGCAGTAGTAGTAGTAAAAGTAATAGTAGTAGTAGTAGTATTACTAGCTACTGTTGTAGCAATAATAGTAGCAGTAGTAGTAGTATTAGTGGTAGTAGCAGCAACGGCAGAGGCAACAACAATAGTAGAAGTAGAAGTAGTAGCAGTAGTAGTATAAATAGTAGTAGGAGTGGTAAGAATAGTAATAGTAATACTAGTAGTCATGGTCGGATTAGTGGTAATTTTATTAATAGTGGTAGTAGTAGTAATAGTCAAAGTAGTAGTAGCAGAAGTAACAGTAACAGAGGTAGTAGCAGCAGCTGCAAAAGTAGTAGTAGCAGTTGTGGTGGTAGTAGTTGTAATAGTAGTTGTAGTTCTTTCAGCAGTAGTAGTAGAAGAAGCTGTAGTCATTGAAATAGTAACATTAGTAGTAGTATTGGTAGCTGTTGTAGTAGTAGTGGTAATAGCAATAGTAGTAGTATTAGTGGTAGTAGTAGCAACAACAACAACAATAACAATAGCAGAAGTAGTAGTAGTAGTAGCAGATGTAGTAGCAGCAGCAACAGTAGTAGTAGTTGTAGCAGTGGAAGTAATAGAACTATTAGTAGTAGCAGTAGCAGTAGTAATAGTAGTGGTAGTAATTATACTACTGACATAAGTAATAGTAGTACTAGTTGCATAAGTAGTAGTAGGGGTAGTAGTACGAATAGGAGTACGAATACTAGTAGCAGTTGTAGTAGTAGCAGCAGTAGGCATTGGTGTTCTAATAGGAGTGGTAGTAGGAGTTGTAGAAGTAGTATTTGTAGTAGTTGTAATAGTAGTAGTAGTAGCAGTGGCAATGGTTGTAGTAGGCGTAGTAGCAGTTGTGATAATAGTGGTACTAGTAGTAATAGTAGTAGTAATAGTAGTTGTAGTAGTAGTAGGAGGAGGAGGAGGAGTAGTTTTTGTTGTTGTAGTAGTAGTAGTAGTAATAGTATTCTAGTAGTAGTGGTGGTAGTAGTAGTAGTAGTAGTAGTAGTAATAGCAGTAGTAATTGTTGCAGAAGTAGGAGTAGTAATAGTGGCAGTAGTGGTGGTAGTAGTAGTAGTAGTAGTAGTACTAGTAGTAGTTGTTGTAGCACTGGCGTAGCAGTAGTTGTAGTAATAGTAGCAGTAGTACTAGTAGTAGTAGTATTAGTCGCAGAAATTGCAATACTAGCAGTAGTAGTAGTAGTCATAGTCGTAGTAGTAATGGTAGAACTACTAATAGTAGTAGTTGCAGTAGCAATGCTATGAGTAGGACTTGGTGTAGGAGTAGAAGTTGATGCAGTTGTAGCTGTGATAGTAGTAGCAATAGTAGTAATAGGAGTAGTAGTTGTTGTTGTAGTAGTAGCAGCAGCAGCAGTAGTAGAAGTAGTAGTAATAGTAGGAGTAGTTGTAGTAGTTGTATTAGTAGGAGTATTAGGGATAGCAATAGTCTTAGTAGTAGTAGTATTAATAGCAGGAGTTGTAGTAGCAGTAGTTGGAGTAGTATTAGTAGTAGTAGTCGCAGTAGTAGTGGCAGTCGAATTCATGCTTGTAGTTGGAGTAGCAGCCGAAATAGTAATAGTAGTAGTAGTAGTAGTAATAGAAGTAATAGTAGTAGTGGTAGTAGTAGTATAGTAGTAGCAACATGAGCAGCAGTAGTAGTATCAGTTGTATTAAGAGTAGTAGTAGTAACCCGAATAGCAGTAGAAGTTGGCATTGGAGTAGGAGTAATAGTAGGTGTAGTAGTAGTAGGATTAGTAGTAGTAGTTGCCAGAGTAGTAGTAATAATAATAGTAGTAGTAGTATTAGCAGTAGTAGTAATACGTGTAGTAGTAGTAGTAGTAGTAGTAGTATTAGTAGTAGTAGTAGTAGTAGTAGTAGTAGTAGTAGTAGTAGTAACAGGTGTAGTAAGAGTAGCATCACTATTTGGAGAAGTAGTTCTAGTAGTATTAGTAGTAGTGGTAGTAATAGTAGTAGTATTAGTAGTAGTTGTGGTGGTAGTGGGAGTGGTAGAATCAATAGTAGTTGTAGTAGGAGTATTAGCAGCAGAAGGAGTAGTAGTTGTAGTTGTAGGATTCGTAGGAGTAGTAGTAGTAACAGTAGCAGCAGCAGTAGTATAGTAGTATTTGTAGTACTAGTTGTAGTAGATGTTGTCGTATTAGTAGTATAAATGGTAGCAACAGTAGTAGTAGTTTGAGATGTAGTAGTAGTAGTAGTAGTAGCAGCAGTAGCTACAGTACCAACAATAATAGAAATAGTAGTAGTGGTGGTAGTAGTAGTAGTAGTAGAAGTAGTAGTAGTAGTAGTATTAGTAATAGTCGTGGTGGTAGTGGGAGTGGTAGAACCAATAGTAGTTGTAGTAAGAGTATTAGCAGCAGCAGGAGTAGTAGTTGTAGTTGTAGGAGTAGTAGAAGTAGTAGTAGTAGTAGTAACAGCAACAGCAGTAGCAGTATAGTAGTGTTTGTAGTACTAGTTGTAGTAGATGTTGTGGTATTAGTATTAGTTGAAGTAGTAGTAGTTTGAGATGTAGTAGTAATAGTTGTAGTCGCAGCAGCAGCTGCAGTACCAACAATAATAGTCATAGTCGTAGTGGTAGTAGTGGTTGTCGTAGTAGTTGCAGTAGTTGTAGTAATAGAAGTTATAGCAGTAGTAGTAGTTGCAGCACTAGCAACAGTCGTAGTATTAGTACTCGTAGTAGCCACAACAATAGTACCAATAGTAGTAGAGGTAGTAGTAGTTATACTTTTTGTGGCAACTGTAGCAGAACTAGTAATAGTAGTAGTATTAGCAACTGCTATAGTAGCAGTTGTAGTAGTAGTAATAGTACTATTAGTTGTAGTAGCAGCAGTAGCAGCGGCATCAACAATAGTAGAAGTAGTAGTAGTAATAGTAATAGTAGTAGGAGTAGTAGTTGTTGCTGCAATAGTGGTAGTAGTAGCCGTAGTAGTAGTAATAGCAATAGTAGTAGCAATAGTGATAGTAGTGGTGGTAGCAGTAGTAGTCGTAGCAGTAGTAGTAGTTGTAGTAGTAGTAGCAGAAGTAGTTGCCATAGTAATTTTTATAGTAGTAGTTGTAGAAGCAATAATAATAGTAGTAGCTATAGTAGTTGTAGTAGTAATAGTCGTTGTTGTAGAATTAGTAGTAGTAGTAGTAGCCACAGTAGTGATAGTGGTAGCAGTAGCAGTAGTAGTGACAATGATAGTAGTAGTTGTTGTTGTAGTAGTAATAGTACAGTAGTAGTAATATTTGTAGTAATAGTTGGAGGAGGAGTAGCAGTAATACTAGCACTAATAGTTATTGTAGCAGTAGTAGTTGTTGTATTAGTACCAGTAGCAGCAGTAGTAGTGGGAGCAGTAGTAGCAGTAGTAGTAGTTCTTGCGGTAGTAGAAGCAACATTAGTAGTAGTTGTTGTATTAGTAGTAGTAGTAGCAGTACCAGTAGCAATAGTAGTAGCCACAGTAGTAGTAGTCGCAGTAGTTGTAGCAGAAGTTATACTAATATGAGTAGTAGTAATAGCTGTAGTACTTGTAGTAGTAGCAGTAGTTGTGGTAGTAATAGAAGTATTAGTTGCAATAGTTGTAGTTGCAGTAGTTGTAGTTGTAATAACAATTCTAGTCATAGTTGTAGTCTTAGCGGTAGTAGTAGTAGTAGGAAAAGAATAACTAGTAGTAGTAGCAGCAGCAGTAGTAGATGTTGTTATAGTAGCTGTTGTAGTAGCCATAGAAGCAGTAGTAGTAGTAGAAGTAGTAGTAATGGTAGAGGTACTTGTAGTATTAGTAGTGTTAGGAGAAGTAGTGGTAGTAGTAGTTGTCGTAGTAGTGGTAGAAGTAATAACAACAGTCATAGCAGTAGTAGCAGTAGTAGTAGTCGATGTAGTAGTAATATCAGTAGTTGTAGCAATAGTAGTAGCCGCAGAAGTACTAGTAGTAGGAGGAGAGGTAGTGGTGGTGGTGGTAGTAGTAGTAGTAGGAGCAACTGCAATGGTTGTAGTCGGAGAAGTTGTAGTAGTTGTTGTAACAGCAGCAGCAGTAGTAGTACTATAGTTGTAGTAGCAGTCATTGTAGAAGTAGCAGCAGCAGTCGCAGTAATAGTAGTAGTGGCAGTAGTAGCATTAGTAGCAGTAGTAGCAGTAGCTGCAGTTATAGTAGTAGTTGTAGTAGTAGTAGTAGGTGAAGTAGTAGAAATAGTATTAATAGAAGTAGTAGTGGTAGTAAGAGGAGTAGTTGTAGCAATAGTAGCAGTGGCAGTCGAAGTAGTAGTAGCAGTAGGAGCAGTAGTTATACTAGAAGCAGCAGTAGTAGTAGTAACAGTAGTAGTTGTTGTAAAAGTAGTAGTTGTAGTAGTAGTCGTAGTAATAAAGGTAGTAGTAGTAGTAGTAGTAGATGTAGTAGTGGCAGTGGTCATAGAGGCAGCTATAGCAGTAGCAATTGTTGCAGCTGTAGTAGTAGGAGTAGTATTTGTAGTTGCAGTTGTATTAGTAGTAGTAGATGTAGTTGTGGTAGTAGTAGTAGTTGTTATTGTTGTTGTTGTAGTAATAGCAGTAGTAGTTGTTGTTGTAGTAGCGGCAGTAGTAGTAGCAGAAATAATAGCAGTAGTAGTGGTAGGAAAAATAGTAGTATTAGCTGTAGAAGCATCTGTTGTAGTGCTAGAAATAGTAGAGGTTGGAGTGGCAGGAGTACCAGTAGTTGTAGTAGTAGTAATAATAGTAGTATTAGTAGTAGTAGTAGTAGTTGTTGTTGTTATTGTACTAGTAGTAGTGGAAATAGTTTTAGTAGTTGCAGTAGTAGCCATTGTAGCCATAATAGTGGTACAAGCAATTGTAGTAGTAGTAGTTGAAGTAATAGTTTTAGTAGTAGTGGGAGTAGTACTAGTCGCGGTAGTAGCAGTTATAGTATTAGCAATATTAGTAGTAGCAATAGTAGTAGTAGTTGTAGCAGTACTAGTAGAAGCAGTAGTAGTAGCAGTAGTCACAGTAGTTATTGCAAACACAGAAATAGTGGTTATGGTTGCAGTAGTAGAAGTAGTTGTGGTAGAGCAGTAGTAGCCATAGTAGTAGCTGTGGTAGTAGTAGTATTAGTAGTAGTAGCGGCAGCAGTAGTAGTGGTAATTGTAGTCGTAGCAGTAGTAGTTGGAGTACTAGTGGTGGTAGTATTAGTTGTAGTTGTAGTAGTAGCAGTAGCAGTAGCAGTAGTGGTCATAGCGGTAGTAGTAGTAGGAGTAGTAGTAGTAACAATTGTAGTAGTAGTAGTAGCAGTAGCAGCAGCAGCAGCAGTAGTAGTAGTAGAAGAAACAGCAATTCTAGTAGTAGTAGTAGCAGTTCTAGTTGCAGTAGTCACATTTGTAGCAGTAGTCATAGTAATAGTAGTTACAGTAGTAGTAGGAGGAGGAAAAGTAGTGATGGCTAAAGTAGGAGGAGAAGCTGTAATAGTAACAGTAGTAGTAGGAGGAAGAAATGTAGTAGTAGTAGTAGTAATAGTAGCAGAAGTAACAGCAGTAGTGGTAGTAGTAGTAGTAGTTGGAGTAGCAGTATTAGTTGTAGGAGAAGTCGGACTAGAAATAGTAGCAGTAGCAGTAGTGTCAGTAGTCGAGCTAGTAGTAGTAGCGGTAGTAGTAATAGCAACAGTTGTAGCATTGGTAGAAGTAGTAGTAGTAGGAGAAGTAGTACTTGTATGAGGAGGAGGAGGAGAAGTAGAAGTTGCAAAAGTAGTCATAGTAGTGGTAGTAGAAGTAGTATTAGTTCTAGTAGTACTAGTTGTAGCTGTAATAGTAGTATTACGAGTAGTAGCGGTAGTTGTTGTAGTAGAAGTTGTAGTATTTGTAACAACAGTAGCAGTAGCAGCAGGAGTTGTAGTAGCCGCAGGAGTAGAAGTAGTAGCAGCTATAGCAGTTGCAAAATTATTATTAGTAGTAGCAGTAGCCAGTAGTTTTTAGCACGTAGTAGTTAGAAAGTAGTAGTACTAGTAGTAGTAGTACTAGTAGTGGTAGTTGAAGTAGCAGTAGCAGCATCAGTTGTAGCAGTAATAGTAGTAGTTGTTGTTGCAGTAGCAGTTGTAATAGCAATAGTAGTAGTCACAGTAGTAGAAGTAGTGGTAGTAACAACAGTAGTAGTATAATGGTAGTAGTAGTATTAATAGGAGAAGTAGTAGTAGTAGCATTAGTAGTAGTTGTAGTAATCGTAGTAGCTGAAGTAGTAGAAGTAGTCATAGCAGCAATAGTAGTAGTATTAGTACTAGTAGTAGTAGCAATAGTAGCAGTAGAAGTAGTAGTAGAAATAGTAATAGTAGTAGCAGTAGTTGCAGTAGCAGTAGTTGTAGCAGTAGTAACAGTAGTAGCAATAGCAGCAGGAGTTGTAGTGGCAGTAGTAGTATAAGTAGTAGCAGTAGTAGGCGTAGTAGAATTAGCAGTAGTAGCAATACTAGTAGTGGTAGTTTAGTAGCAGCAATATTAGTAATAGTAGCAGTTGTAGTAGTAGTAATAGTGATTGTAGTAGTAGTAGTAGTTGTTGTTGTTGTTGATTTTGTTGTACGAGCAGTAACAGTAGTAGCAGTAGTAGAAGTAGAGCTAGTAGCAACAGCTGTGGTACCAGCAATAGTAGCAATGGTAGTTGTAGTAGTAATTGGAGAAGTAGTAGTAGTAGTTGTAGTAGTAGTAGCAGTAGTCATAGTAGTAGTAGTAGTTGAAGTAGTCATAATAGAAGTAGTAGAAGTAGTAGTAGTACAAGTAATAGTAGTAGCAGTTGTAGTGGAAGTAGTAGTAGTAGTAGAAGTGGTGGTAGTTGCTATTGCAGCAATAGTAGTAATAGCAGTATTAGTAGTAGTAGTAGTAGTAGTAGTAGTAGTAGTAGTAGTAGTAGATATAGTAGCAATAGCAGCAGTTGAAGTAGAATAAAAGTAGTAGGTACTATGGTAGTTATAGTAGAAGTAGTTGTAGAAGCAGTAGTAATAGTAGCAGCCGTTGTAGCAGTAGCAGTAGGAGAAGCAGCTATTGCTGAAGTAGCAGTAGCAGCAGTTGCAGCTATTATAGTAGTCAGGGCAGCAACAACAGCAGCAGTAGTTGTTGTAATTGCAGTAGCAATAGTAGCAGTGGTTGCAGTAGTGGTTGTAGTAGTAGTAGCGGTAGTAGTAGCAATAGCAGCAATAGTAGTAGTAGTAGTAGAAGTAGTAATAGTAGTAGTAGCAGCAGTAGTAATAGTTGTCGTAGCAGCAGCAGTAGAAATAGCAGCTGTATCAGTATTAGAAGTAGTAGCAACTATAGTAGTAGTTGTAATAGAGGAAGTAGCAGTCATAATAGCTGTGGTAGCAGTATTAGTAATCATCATTGAGATAGAAGTAGTACCAGTCATAGTCGTAGCTATAGGAGTAGTAGTTGTAGCATTAGTAGTAGTAGTAGCAGTAGTAGTAGAATTAGTAGAAGTAGTAGTTCAAATAGTAGTAGTAGCAATAGTGGTTGCAGTAGCATTAGTAGTAGTTGTAGTAGAAGTAGTTATTGCAGAAGTAGTAGTAGTTGTTGTTGTAGTAGCAGTAGTAGTAGCTGCTGTAGTAGTAGCCATAGTAGTTGTTGTATAAGATATAGTAGCAGTAGTAGAGCACTAATAATAGTAACAAAAGTAGTAGTGGTGCAGTAGCAGTAGTAGTGGCTGTAGTAGTTGTAGTACTGGAAGTAGTAGTAGGAGTAGAAGTAATAGCAGTGGTGGTGGTGGTGGTAGTAGTAGTAGTAGCAGTAGCAATGATAGCAGTAGTAGTTGTTGTAGTAGTCGCAGTAGTAGCAGTAGTAACAGTAGTAGTATTAGGAGGAGTTGTAGTAGTAGCTCAATTAGTAGCGGTGGTAGTAGTAGTGGTAATAGTAGTAGTTGTAGTAGCAGTAGTGTAAAGAGTAGTAGTAGATGTAGTAGCAGTTGTTGTAGTAGCTGTAGCCGTAATAATAGTTGTAGGGGTACCCATAATAATAGTTGTATTAGTAGCCGTAGTAATAGTAGCAATCATAGTATTAGCAATAGTAATAGTAGTAGTAACCATAATATGAGAAGTAGTCATTGTAGCAATAGTAGTAGCTTTTGCAGTAGCAGTAGTAGTAGCAGTAGAAGCCGTGGTTATAGTAGAAGAAGTAGTAGTAGTAGCAGCAGCTGGAGCAGTAGTAGAAGTAGAAATAGCAGTAGTTGTAGTAATAGTAGGAGAAGTACTAGTAATAAGAGAAGAAGTAGTAGTTGTTATTATTGGAGAATCAGTGGTAGTAGTAGTAGCTATAGTAGTTGTACAAGCAGTAGCAGCTATAGTAATAGTAATAGCCGCAGTAGTAGTAGGACAAGTAGAAGTAGCAGTAGAAGCAGCAGTAGTAGTAAAATTAGTAGCAGTAGCAATAGCAACAGTAGTAGCAGTAGCAGTAGTGATAGCATTAGCAACAGCTGTAGTAGCAGTAGTAGTAGCACTAGTAGTAGTAGTAGTAGTAATACTGGAAGCAATGGTAGTAGTAGCAGTAGTACTCGCAGTAGTAATAGTAGCGAAAGTAGCAGTGGTAGGAGTAGTAGTTGTTGTAGTAGAAGTAGTAGCTGTGCAGGAGTAGTCATAGTAGTAGTAATAGTAGTTGCGGTAGTAGCTATTGTAGTAGTGGTAATAGTAGTAGCTGTAGCACCAGTTGAGTGGTAGTAGTAGTATTTGTAATAGTAGTAGCAGTAGCAGTATAGTAGTTGTAGTAGTGTTTGTAGTAGCAGTAGTAGTAGCAGCTACAGCAGCAGTAGTAGCAGTAGTAGTGGCAGTCATAGTAATAGTAGCAACAGCAATAGTAATTGTAGCAGTAGTTGGAGTAGCAGTAGCTATAGTAACAGTAGTAGTAGTAGCAGTAATGGTAACAGTACTAGTTGTTGTAGCAGTAGTAGTAGTAGTAGCAATATTAGTCGTAGTTGTAGTTATAGTAGTAGCAGTAGTGGCAACAACAGTAGTTGCTGTAGTGGTAGTAATAGCAGCAGTAACAGTAATAGTAGCAATAGTAGGCATAGTTGTCGTAGTAGTAATTGTAGTAATGCTAGCAATTATAGTTGTAGCAATAGTAGTATTAGTAGTAGTAGTTGTTGTTGTAGAAGTCATAGTAGTAGCAGAACTTGTAGAAGTGGTGGTAGTAGTAGTAGTAGTAATAGTAGTAGTAATAGTAGTAGTAGTAGCAGGAAGCAGCAGTAGTAGCCATAGCAAAAGTTTTTTGTTAGCAGCAGTAAGTGTAAGTAAAGTATGGAAGCCCATAAGGACTAGTAATAGCGGTGGGAAGCAGTAGTGGCAGTAGGTAGTTGAGTTATACGAGCAATTAGTAAGCAGCAGATAAGTAAAGTGTAGACAAGCAGTAGGATAGCAAGTGCAAAGCAGTTTAGGGAGTATAGTTTTGTAGTTATAGGGTTGTTTGTTGTAGTTAGTAGTAGTAGTAGTAAGTACTAGTAGTAGTAGCAGTAGTAGTAGTAGGAAGTAGAGTAAGTAAATTAGTAAAAAGTAGTATTAGCAGCAGTAGAGTGAAGTAGTGAGTAGGAGAAGTTAGTAGTAGTAGTAGTAGTTTGGTAGAGTAAGTAGTAATAGTAGTAGCAAGAGATGTAGTAGCACCAGTAGCTGTAATTATAGAAGCTTTAGTAGTAGAAGAAGTAGCAGATGTAGTAGTAGAATTCGGATTACTAGTAGTATCAGTCGGTGTAGTTGTAGTAGCTGTAGTAGTAGAAGAAGCATTCGTAGTAGTAGTAGTTGTTGTTGTAGTAGTAGTAGTAGCAATAATAACAGTAGTTACGGTATTAATAGTAATAGTTGTAGCAGCAGTAGCAATTATAGAAGAAGTAGTAGTAGTAGTAGTGGTAGTAGTAATAGTAGTAGTAGTAATCGTAGAGGTAGCAGTGGTAGTAGCAGTAGTTGTAGTAGTAGTAGTGGTACTAGCCATTGCTGTAGTAGCAGTAGTAGTAGCTGCAGCAGTCGGAGTATTAGTGATAGTAGTACTAGTAGTAGCAGTAGTGGTAGTAATAGTAGAGTAGTAGCAGTAGTAGCCGTAGTAGTAGCAATAGTAGCAGCAGAAGTAGTAGTAGTAGTAGTAGTTGCAATGGTAGTACTAGAAGTAGCAGAAGTTGTAGTTATTGTAGTAGTAGTAGGAGTAGCAGTAGTAGTAGCAGAAGTAATAGTAGTAGTCAGTAGTAGCAATAGGAGGAGTAGTAATAACAGAAGTAGAAGTAGCAGAACTACTAGTAGTAGTAGTAGTAATAGTTCCTACAGTTTCAATAGTAGAAGTAGCAGTAGTATAAGTAGTAGTACTACAGGTTGTACTAGTAGTCGCAGTAGTAGTAGTAGTAGTAGTAGTTACTGTATTAGTAGTAGTAGTAATAGTAGTAATAGTATAGTAGCAATAAAGTAGTAGTAGCCACAGCAAAGTAGTAGTTGTCATAGTAGTTGCAGCAACAACAGTAGTAGTTGTATTAGTAGTAGTTATAGAAGTAGCTGCAGCACTCGTAGTAGTAGAAGTAGTAGTTGTAGTTGCTGTTGTTGTAGTAATAGTAGTTTGTGTAGTAGTAGTAATAGAATAGTAGATGCAACAATAGTAGTAATAGTACTAGTTGGAGTAGTAGTAGTGCCAGTCGCAAGAGCAACAATAGGAGCACAAGTAGTAGTAGAAGTAGTTGGTGTAGTTATTGCAGTAGTAGCAGTAGTAGCAATACCCGTACTAACTGTAGTAGCATTAGCAGCAGCAACAGCAGTAGTAGCAATAACTATATTAGTTGTAGTAGCAGTAGCAGCAGCTGAAGTAGTAGTAGTATGAGAAATAGTAGTAATAGCTATTTAGTAGTAGCAGTAGCAGAAGTTGTGATAGTAGTAGAAGTATTAGTAGCAATAGTAGTTATAGCAGAAGTAGCACTAGTGGTAGTGGCAATAGTAATTGTAGTTGTACTCTCAATAGTAGTAGTAGCAGTAGGAAAAGTAGCAGTAGTAGGCATAGCAACAGTAGTAATCGTAGTAGTAGTTGTAGCAGTAGTATTAGGAGAAGTAGCAATAGTTGTACCAGAGTAGTTGTAGGGGAAGTAGCATTTGCACTAGTAGCAGTAGTAGAAGTAGCAATAGTTGTAATAGCCATAATAGTGGTAGTTCTAGTAGTAGTAGCTATAGTGGTAGTAATAGTATCAATAGTAGTAGCAGTAGTTATTGTTATTTTTTTTGTTGTCATAATTGTAGTAGCAGTAGTAGGAGTAGTTGTAGTAGGGGTAGTTATAGAAGTAGAAGTAGCAGAAGCGGTTGCAGCAGCAGTAGCAATATTAGTGGTAGGAGTAGTAGTAGCAGTAGCAGTAGTGGCAATGGTGGTAGTTGTCATAGTTGTAGTAGTAGCAGAAGTAGTAGTTGTCACATTAGCTGCAGTAGTAGTAGTAGCAACAGTAGTAGTAGAAGTAGTAGTAACAGTAGCAGAAGTAGCAGTTAGCAGTAGTAGTTGTTGTAGGAATTGTAGCAATAGTATTAGTAGCTATAGTAGTAGTAGAGGCAGCAATCTAGTAGCCGTACTAGTAGCAGGAGTAGAAGTAGTAGTAGTAGTAGCAGGAGTTGTGGAAGTAGTAGTAGCAATAGTAGCAGAAGTTAGAGCAGTAGTAGTACTAGAAGTAGTAGTTGTAGCAATAGTTGTAGAAGAAGTAGTAGTATTAGTAGTAGAAGTTACAGTAGTAGTAGTAGTACAAGTAGTTGTAGTAGCCGTAGTAGGAGAAATAGTAGAAGCCGCATTAGCACTAGTAGTAGCAGCAGCAGCAGTAGTAGTAGATGAAGTAGTAGTGGCAGTAGAAGTAGTTGCAATAACAATAGTAGCAGTAGCAGAAGTAGTAGCAATAGTACTAGTAGGATATGTAGTAGTAGTAGTAGCAGTTATAGTAGTAATTGCTCCTGTAGCAACAGTAGCAGTAGTTGAAGTAGTGGTAGTACTTGTTGCAATAGCAACAGTAGTGGCTGTAGTGGTACCAGCAACATTGGTAGTAGTAGTAGTAGCAGTAGCAGCAGTTGTTGTAGCAGTTGTAGTAGTCGTAATAGTAGTAGTATCAGTAGTGTAGTAGTAGGACAAGTAGTGCTAGTAGTAGTAGGAGGAGGAGAAGTTGCAGAAGTAGTAGTAGTCGTAGTAGTAGTAGTAGTAGGAGAAGTAGCAGTAGTCGTAGCAGTAGTAGAAGCTATTGTTGTAATAGCAGTCGTAGTAGTTGTAGTAGTAATAGTACTTGGAGTAGTAGCGGTAGTAGTAGTAGTAACAATACTGTAGCAATAATAGTATTCGCAATAATAATAGTTGGAGTCACAGTAGTAGTATTAGCAGTAGTAGTGGTAGAAGCAACAGTAGCATTAGTAGCAATCGTAGTAATAGCTGAAGTAGTAGTAGTATTTGTATTTGTTATTGTAGTAGTAGTTGTAGTAGTGGTTGTATTATTGTTACTAGTAGGACTAGTAGTAGAAGGAGCAGTAGTTGCAATAGTTGTCATTTTAGAAGTAGCAGTTGTTTTTTTTTCTTTTTTGTAGTAGTAGTACTAGTACTTGTAGTAGTAGTAGTAGTAGTAGTAACAGTAATAGCAATAGTAACAGCAGTACCCAATGTAGAACTGGTAGTGGTAGTAGCAGTAGCAGCCGTAATAGCAATAATAGTAGTAGCAGTAGTCATTGTGGCACTAGTTGTGTTGGTAGTAGCAGTAGTAGTAATAGTAGTTGTAGCAGTAGCCGGAGTAGCAGCAGTAGTAGTCGTGCAAGTGTAGTGGCAGTAGTCACAGTAGCCACAATAGTAGCAGTAGTAGCGAAAGTATCAACAACAATTGTAGTAATAGTAGTAGTAATATTAATTGTCGAAGTAGTAGCAGTAGTTGTAGTAGTAGAAGTAGTAGTAGTGTTAGGAGTAGTGGTAGTAGTCATAATAGTAGTAGTAATTATTGTTGTTGTAGCAGTAGTAGTAGAAGTTGTAATTAAAGTAATAGTAGTTGTTGTATTAGCAGTAGCTGTAGTAGCAGTAGTAGTTGTTGTTGTAGTAATAGTAGTAGTAGTTGTTGTAAGAGTAGTAGTAGAAGTCATACTAGTAAGAGTAGTAGTAGTAGCAGATGCAACATTAGTAGTATCAGAAGTAGTAGAAGTAGGAGTCGTAATAATCGTTGTAGTAATAATATTTGTTGCAGTAGTTGTAGTAGTAGCAGTAGGAGTAGTGGCAATAATAGTAGAAGCTATAGTAGTGCTAGTGGTAGCTGTTGTAGCCGCAATAGTAGTAGCTATAGTAGTGCTAGCAGTAGTTGTTGTAGTAGGAGCTATAGGAGGAGTAGCAGTATCAACAGTACCAATAGTAGTAGTAGTAGTAATAGTAGCAGTAGTAGCAGTAGCAATGTAGTAAGTATAGTAGTAGGAGCAGCAGCAGTAGTACTAGTTGTAGTATCAACAATAGTAGTAGTAGCAATAGCAGTAGTAATAGTAGCAGTAGTAGCAGCAACAACAACAGTAGTAGTGGTAGTATTAGTAGTTGTAGTAGTAGTAATAGTAGCAGTAGTAGTTGTAGTATTTGGAGTAGCAGTTGTAGCAGAAGAAGTAGTAGTGGTACTAGTAGTAGAAGTAGTAGTAGTAGAAGTAGTAGTAGTACTAGTAGTAGTAGTACTAGTAATAGTAGTAGTAGTAGTAGTAGTAGTAGCAGAAGTAGCAGTAGCAGCAGCAGTAGTAATAGTATTAGTTGTAGTAGTGGTAGTAGTAGTAGGAGTAATAATAATAATAGCAGTGGCAGTTGTATTAGTGGTAGCAGTAGTAATAGTAGCAGTAGTGGTAGTAGTAGTAGTATTACTAGTAGTAGTTGTAGTAGAAGCAGTAATTGGAGTAGTAGTAGAAATAGCTCCGGTAGCTGTAGTTGTTGTAGTAGAAGTAGCAGTAGTAGGGGAATTTCCCACTGTGCGAAGTCAACTTACAATAGTACTAGTAGTAGCTATAGTAGTTACAGTAGTAGCAGTAGTAGTCATAGCAGAAGTAGTAGTAGTAGAAGTATTAGTTGTAATAGTAGCAGTAGTAATAGTGGTTGTAGTAGTAGCAATAGTAGTAGTTGTTGTAACTGGGCTAGTAGAAGCAATAGTCGCTGTAGCAGTAGTACTAGGAGTAGTCGGAGTAGCAATAATAGTTATTGTAGCAATAGCAACAGTCGTTGTAGAAGTAGTAGTAGTGGTAGTAGCAGCAGCAGTAGTAGTAGCAACAAGAGTAGTAGTTGTTGTTGTTGTAGTAGTAGTAGTCGTAGATGGTAATAAGTAAGAGTATAGTTTTCTGATAGTAGGAGGGCTATTAGCAGTAGTTTGTAGTAGTTGGTGTGGTATAGTAGTTGTAGTAGTGTAGTAGAGGGAGGTAGCAGTAGCAAAGTAGCCAATATAGTTTTATTGTTGTAGTAGTACTAGAAGTAGTAGTTGTAGTAATCATAGTAGTAGTAGTTGTTGTTGTTGTCGTAGTATCAGAATTAGTAGTTGTAGCAGTCGTAGTTGTAGTTGTAGAACTAGTAGTAGTCGTAGTAGTAAAAGTAACAGTAGTAGTAGTAATAGTATTAGCCGTAATACTAGTAGTAGCAGCAATAGTATTAGTTGAAGTAGCAGTAGTTGTAGTAGCAAAAGTTAGAGGAGTAGAACTAGTTGCATTGGTAGTAGCATAAGGTGAAGTGGTACTAGAAATAGTAGTAGTAGTAGTAGAAGTACAAGTAGTGATAGTAGCAGCAGCTATAGTCGCAGTCGTAGAAGCAAGAGTAGTAACGGTAGCACTAGTTGTAGTCATAGTATCTATAGTAGTTGCAGCAGTAGCACTAGTGGTAGTAGCAGTAGCAGTATCAGTTGAAGCTGTTGTCACAGTAGCAGTACTCAGAGTACTAGTAGTACTAGCAGGATTAGTAACAAGTGTAGTAGTAGGAGTAGTAGCAGTAGTAGTTGTAGTAGTAGTTGTTTTTATAGCAGTAGTACAAGTAGTAGTGGTTCTAATACTAGCAGTAGTGGCAATAGTAGTAGCAGAAGTAGTAGTAGTGGTACTAGTAGTAGTAGTTGTGGAAGTAGTTGCAGAAGTTGTAGCAGTACTATTAGTTGTTGTAGTAGTATTAGTAGCAGCGGTAGGAACAGTAGCAGCAGCAATAGTAGTACGAGTGGTAGTAGTTTTAGTAGAAGTAGTTGTAGTAGTAGTAGGAGAAGCAGTAGCAGTAGCAGTAGTAGTAGTAGCAGTCGCAATAGTAGTTATAGTAGTAGTAGTAGTAGTAGAAGTAGGAGTAGGAATAGTAGCAGTAACCATAGCAGCATTAATAGTTTTAACAATAGGAGGAGGAGTAGTAGTAGCAGTAGTAGCAGTAGTAATAGTCAAAATAGCGAAAGCAACAACAACAGTAGCTATAGTAGCACCAGTAGTAGTAGCAGTAGTTGTAGTAGCAATAGCAGTAGTGGTAGTGGTAGTAGTACTCCTAGTAGCAGTCGTAGTAGTCGTAGAAGTAGAAGTGGGAGTAGTGGCAGTCGTAGAAGCTGTAGTTGTTGTTGTAATAGTAGTAGTGGTAGTAGTGGGAGCAGTAGTTGGAATACATATCGGAGAAGGAATAGTAGTAGTAGTAGGAGTTGTAGTTGTAGTTATAGTAGTAGTTCTTGTAGTAGTAGTGGTAATAGTAGCTATCAGAGTAGTAATTGTAGTAGTAGTGGTAGTAGTAGTCATAGTTGGTGCAGTAGTCGTCGTAGTAGTAGCAGTTGTAGGAATATTAATTGTAGCAGTAGTACTAGTAGTAGTATTAGTAGTAGTATTCCTCATGGTTGTAGTATAGTAGCAGCAGTAGAAGTATAATAGTAGTAGTAGTAGTAATAGCCATAAAATTGCAAATGTAGAAGTAGTAGTTGGAGTAGAAGCGGTAGTAGTACTAGCAGAAGAAGTAGTGGTAGTAGTAGTAGAAGTTGTAGGAGCTATAGTAGTTATAGTAGTAAGTAGTAGTAGTCATAGGAGTAGCTGTAGCAACAGTAGTAGTAATAGAAGTCATATTAGTAGTAGCAGCAGTAGTTGTAGTAGTAGTAATAGTAGTAATAGTAGTAGTAGTAGTAGTAACAGTAGTAATAATAGCAGTAGTAATAGCAGTAGTAGCAGTAGTATTTATAGAAGTAGTAGCAGTTCTAGTTGTAGTAGAACTAGTAGTAAGAATTCTAGTAGTAGCAGTAGCAGTTGCAGTAGAGGTAGTAATAGTAGTAGTATTGGTTATACTAGTAGTAGTAGTAGCAATAGTAGTAGTAGTTGTTGTAGTAGTATTAGTTAGCAGTTGTTGTTGTTGTTATTGTTGTAGTAGCAGTAGAAGTAGTGGTAGTCATAATAGCAGAAGTAGTACTAGGAATAGGAGTATTAGTAGAAGCAGTAACCAGAGTAGTTGTAGTAGGAATAGAAGTAGTAGCAGTAGCAGCAGCAGTAGTAGTAGCATTAGTAGTAGAAATAGCAGTACCAGTTGTAGTAGTAGTAGCAGTAGCAATAGCATTAGAAGCAGCAGCTGTGGCAGTGGTAGTAAAAGTAGCTTTACTAGTAGTAGTAGTAGAAGTAATAGAAGTTGCAGTAGTAGTAGGGGTACTAACAGTAGTGGCAGTAATAAAAGTAGTAGTTGGATAAGTAGTAGTAGTAGTAGCAGTAGCATCAACAGCTAGAGTAGTAGTAGTAGTAGTAGTAGCAGAAGTGGTAGTTGCAATAGTAGTAGTATTGCTAGCACTAATAGTACCAACAGTAGTAGTAGTAGAATTAGTAGTAGTAGTAGTAGTAGTAAAAGTAGTAGTAGTAGTAGTAGTAGAATTAGTAGTAGTAGTAGTGGTAGTAGAAGCAGCAGTAGTAGGAGAAGTTTCAGTACAAGTACTAGTGCTAGCGCTAGTAGTAGCAGTAGTAGTAGTAGAAGTAATCGTAGTTGTACTTGTTGTAGAAGTAGTAGTAGTAGTCATGGTAGTGGTAGCAGCAATAGTAGCATAAGTACTACTAGGTGTAGTGGTAGTACTAGGTGTAGTAGTAGTAGCAGTAGCAGGAGTTTTAGTAGTAGTTGTAGTAGTAGCAGTTGTTGTTGTAGCAGTTGCAGCAGCCGCAATAGTTGTACTTGAAGTAGTAGTGGTAGTAGTTTTAGTTGTTGTAGTAGTAGCAGTAGTAGTAGTTGTTGTAGTGTTAGTAGTAGTAGCAATACTAGAAGTAGTAATAGTAGTAGCAGGGGTACTAGCAGTTGCAGTTATGCTAGAAAGGGTAGTTGTAGTTGTTGTAGTAGTGGTAGTAGCAGTAGGAGTAGTAGTAGTTGTTGTAGTAGGAGTAGGAGTTGGTGTAGTAGTAGTAGTAGTTGTTGGAGTTGGAGTAGGAGTAGTAGCTGCAATAGTAGTAGTAGTAGCAGCAG